>CAUYLG010025025.1:0-11350 GCA_963573385.1 Cacajao melanocephalus | reverse complement strand
ATGATGGTTTCCAGATTCATCCATGTTCCTACAAAGGACATGGACTCATTGTTTTTATGGCTGCATAGTATTCCATGGTGTATATGTGCCACATTTTCCCTGTCCAGTCTATCATTGTTGGGCATTTGGGTTGGTTCCAGGTCTTTGCTATTGTAAACAGCACTGCAGTGAACATACATGTTCATGTGTCTTTATAATAGAATGATTTATAATCCCTTGGATATATACCCAGTAATGGGATTGCTGGGTCAAATGGAATTTCTATTTCTAGGTCCTTGAGGAATTGCCACACCATCTTCCACAATGGTTGAACTAATTTACACTCCTACCAACAGTGTAAAATTGTTCCTATTTTTCCACATCCTCTCCAGCATCTGTTGTCTCTAAATCTTTTAATGATCCCTTTTCTAACTGGCATGAGATGGTATCTCAATATGGTTTTGATTTGCATTTCTCTAATGACCAGTGATGATGAGCATTTTTTCATGTTTGTTGGCCTCATATATGTCTTCTTTTGAAAACTGTCTGTTCATATCCTTCACCCACTTTTGAGTGGGTTTGTTTGTTTGTTTCTTGTAAATCTGCGTTAGTTCTTTGTAGATTCTGGATATTAGCCTTTTGTCAGATGGGTAGATTGCAAACATTTTTTCCCATTCTGCTGGTTGCCGGTTCACTATAATCGTTTTTTTTCTTGCTGTGCAGAAATTCTTAAGTTTAATTAGATCCTATTTGTCTATTTTGGCTTTTGTTGCCATTGCTTATGGTGTTTTAGTCATGAAGTCCTTGACTATGCCTATGTTCTGAATGGTTTTGCCTAGGTTTTCTTCCAGAGTTTTTATGGGGTTAAATCTTATGTTTAAATCTTTAATCCATCTGGCATTAATTTTAGTGTAAGGTGTCAGGAAGGGGTCCAGTTTCTGCTTTCTGCACATGGCTAGCCAGTTTTGCCAACACCATTTATTAAAAAGGGAATTCTTCTCCATTGTTTGCTTTTGTCAAGTTTGTCAAAGATCAGATGGTTGTAGATGTGTGGAATTGCTTCCAAGGCCTCTGTTCTGATCCACTGGTTTATATCTGTGTTTTGGTACCAGTACCATGCTGTTTTGATTACTGTAGCCTTGTAATATAGTTTGAAAGGTAGCATGATGCCTCCAGCTTTGTTCTTTTTGCTTAGGATTGTCTTCGCTATGTGGACTGTCTTTTGGTTCTATATGAAGTTTAAAGTGATTTTCCAGTTCTATGAAGAGGGTCATAGGTAGCTTGATGGGGATAGCATTGAATCTATAAATTACTTTGGGCAGTATGGCCATTTTCATTATATTAATTCTTCCTAACCATGAGCATGGAATGTTTTTTTCCATCTGTTTGTGTACTCTCTTATTTCCTTGAGCAGTGGTTTGTAGCTCTCCTTGAAGAGATTATTTACATCCTTTGTTAGTTATATTCCTAGGTATTTTATTCTCTTTGTGGCAATTGTGAATTGGAGTTCGCTCATGATTTGGCTCTCTGTTTGTCTGTTGTTGGTGTATAGGAATGCTTGTGATTTCTGCACATTGATTTTGTATCCTGAGACTTTCCTGCAGTTGCTTATCAGCTTAAGGAGATTTGGGGCTGAGATGATGGGGTCTTCTAAATATAAAATTATGTCATTTGCAAATAGAGACAATTTGACTTCCTCTTTTCCTAATTGAATACCTTTTATTTCTTTTTCTTTCCTGATTGCTCTGGCTAGAACTTCCAATACTATATTGAATAAGAGTGGTCAAAGAGGGCATCCTTGTCTAGTGCCAGTTTTCAAAGGGAAAACTTTCAGTTTTGCCCATTCAGTATGATATGGGCTGTGGGCTTATCATAAATAGTTTTTATTATTTTGCGATACATTCCATGAATACCCAGTTTATTGAGAGTTTTTAGCACAAATAGCTGTTGAATTTTATCAAAGGCCTTCTCTGCATCAATTGAGTAAATCATGTGGTTTTTTTTTCTTTGGTTCTGTTTATGTGATGGATTACATTTATAGATTTGTGTATGTTGAAACATCCTTGTATCCCTGGGATGAAGCCTACTTGATTGTGATGGATAAGCTTCTGGATGTGCTGTTGCAATCGGTTTGCCAGTATTTTATTGAAGATTTTTGCATCAATGTTCATCATGGATATTGGCCTGAAGTTTTCTCTTTTAGTTGTGTCTGCCAGGTTTTGGTATCAGGATAATGTTGGTCTCATAAAATGAGTTAAGGAGGATTCTTTCTTCTGTATTGTTTGGAATAGTTTCAGAAGGAATGGTACCAGCTTCTCTTTGTACATCTGGTACAATTCGGCTGTGAACCTGTCTGGACCTGGGCTTTTTTTTGGTTGGTAGGCGATTAATTGTTGCCTCAACTTCAGACCTTGTTGCTGGTCTATTCAGTTATTCAACTTCTTATGGTTTAGTCTTGAGAGGGTACAAGTGTCCAGGAATTTATCTGTCTCTTCCAGATTTACTGGTTTATATGTACAAAGTTGTTTGTAGTAATCTCTGATAGTAGTTTGTATTTCTGTGGAATCAGTGGTGATATCTCCTCTATCATTTTTTATTGCATCTATTTGCTTCTTCTCTCTTTTCTTTTTTATTAGTCTGGCTAGCAGTCTATTTATTTTGTTGATCTTTTCCAAAAACAAACTCCTGAATTTATTGATTTTTTGATGTTTTTTTGTTGTATGTGTCTGTATCTCCTTCAATTCTGCTCTGATCTTAGTTATTTCTTGTCTTCTGCTAGCTTTTGAGTGTTTTTGATCTTGCTTCTCTAGCTCTTTCAATTTTGATGATAGGGTGTCATTTTTAGATCTTTTCTCACTTCTCATGTGGGCATTTATTGCTATACATTTCCCTCATGTGGGCATTTATTGCTATACATTTCCCTCTGGACACTGCTTTAAATGTGTCCCAGAGATTCTGGTACATTGTGTCTTTGTTCTCATTGGTTTTGAAGAACTTCTTTATTTCTGCCATCATTTCATTGTTTATCCTGTCATCATTCAGGAGCAAGTTGTTCAGTTTCCATGTAGTTGTGCAGTTTTAAGTGAGTTTCTTAATCCAGCGGTATTCTCCCAGACTGGGTTGCAAAGAGCATAGGAGAAATGCAGTATCTGAACTGGAGTGCCAAGGGGGTAAAGTCCCCAATTTCCCAGTCAGTTGCACTTCCTTGGTGTGGCAGTGCCCTGCCCTGCCTCGGTTTGCCCTCCTTGAGCTAAACCCACTGTCCAACAAGTACCATTGAAATGAACCTGGTACCTCAGTTGGAAATGCGGAAATCACTTGCCTTCTGTGTCTCTTTCTCTGGGAACTCTGCTCAGGAGCTGTTCCTATTCAGCCATCTTGGTGGAAGTCCTCTTTAAGGTTTTCTATTGTTTCATTTTTTTCTTAGTTTGAATATGATTTGCCTAATGTAGTTTGTGTTTTTGCTTTTTTTTTTTTTCTGTTTTATATTCTCTGGCCTCCTGGATCTGTGGTTTGGTGTCTGGAGAATTCTGTCATTATTAATTATTTTTTTCTTTCTGCTTTTCATATTCCTATTATACATGATACGTCTATTGTTATTGTCTCATAGTTCTTGATATTCTGAGTTTCTTTTTAGTTATTTTTTCCCTTTGAATTTAAGTTTTGGAAGTTTTTATTGACCTGTTTCTAACTCACTGATTCTATCCTCAGCAGTGTCTAGTCTACTAACTAGTTCATCTAATACATTATTTATTTCTGTAACTGTTTTTTTCAATACTTCCTTAAGATTATTTTATAGTGTTTCAATATCTCTGCTTATGGTAGCCATCTGTTCTTCCGTGCTGTCTACTTTTTCAATTAGAACTTTTAACTTATTAATCATCGTCTGTCTGATAATTCCAAAATCTTTGTCATATTTGAGTTTATGTCTAATGATTGCTTTGTATCTCCAGACTTTACTTTGTTCTTGTATTTTGGTGTGCTTTGACATTTTCTGTTTAAAGCCAGACGTGTCAAGTAATAAGAACTGAGATAAACACCTTATAGTGTTAGAATTTATGTTAACCTGGCTAGGAGTTGGACTTTTTAGGATGTTTGCTGTAGCTGTAGGTGCCAAACGCTTCAAAATTCTCTGGTGTGTTTGTTTTTATATTCCATTTTGCCTTTGGGATTTCCTAGGTACTTCTCCTCAGACAGTCTGTATCTTGTAGTTCTTTCAGCTATAATCCACTGTTACTATACTGGATCCTTGTTGTGTGGTAACAAGATGTAGAGTAGTAAAAGTATTCCATAATATTATGATTAAATCTCATTCTCTTGGTAGGCCTGTGTCTTTAGGCTGTGACCTTCCAAATATTTTTTGGCTTTTTCTTCCCTTAGATGAAACAGGAAGAATAAATGGTTCTGGAATAAAAGAAATACCCTTCTCCCTGGTGGCTTAAGGCTTTGCTAAAATTTGGTATGATTTTGTTACAAAAAATTTATCTGAGTGTATTTCAAAGTGGTTACTCTTTCCCTCTTTCAGCAGAATGATGATAAGTCTTGTCTTCTGGATATGAAAACCTCATCAGATTCCTAGAGGCAAAATCTACAATAGTCTGGATACACCCTAAACATTATATCCCCAGAAGTTTGTTACTCTTAATGGTGGTCCACACTCAGCCTCTTGCAATTCATCAAAATTACTTTTTTTTTTTTCAGTGTGTTCAGGTTTTTCTTATAAGGACAGGAGTGACAACTTCTAAGTGTTATATATGTCAGAATTTGAACCAAAATTTAATTTTTAAAAAAAAGTTCTTAATGGGCTACATTTTTCCTAAGTTAAGTTTATTTGGATAACCTGAATGAGGGCTGCAGAAAAATGATAATCTAAGTTCTGATATATTCTCCTGATGTCAAAAGGTTATGAGTGTGATTTTTTTCAGTCAAGAAACTAGAACCAGGGTCGGCAGAATCTTTCTTTTTTTTCCCCTGAATTATTGGTAGTTAATTTCCTGTAAATGTTGTATATTTATGTTATATTCAGCTTCATCATCACAGCTTCTCAATACTTTATGTTTAATGTGGTCCAGAAAAGTTTCAGTTATTACCATCACCCAATTTTTCTAATATGTCAAACAAGTGAACATTGATTTTGTATCTCAGGCTATGCCATTTACTTGCCAGATTTTACTAAGGTCTGCATTCCATCTTCTTTGAACCCCTCAATTTTACTTGCCCGTCAATATTTTGGCAGATTTCCTCTTATTTTGGCCTTTGAAATTTAAGGCACCTTTTAGTTTCTTTGCAGATACAGTTTGTATTTTTTTCTTCCACACTGTTTGCTTTACAGTGATTTATGAGGAAAAAATAGAGAAAAATGCCATGTTAACTTAATTATTTTCAACTATAAATCTTTCCATACACTTTTCATTGCACCTGCGAATGTTATGGGTACTTGCATTAGAATTAAAGGGTTGAAGAGGATGTAGTGATAATAGTTTGTGTTTGTGTGTGTTTGTTTCTATTTGGGTTTCAGTTGAAGTAATTATAAAAGCTCAGCACACAGAGGTATAAAATGTTTCTGCTATATCAATATTTTTTTTCACATCAGTAATCTCACTTAAATAGTGAGGCCATGTACAGTAGTTTAGTAACCTGGAAAGGTCTGTACATTTATGGCTTCATGTATACTTCTGACAATTAAACATCAAAATAGTAACAGTGAGTAAGTAGAGAAGTAGCACAGTGCAAAGCTCAAATGTAAGCAAGTAAGGGAAGCAATGTATTTGTAGGTTAGTCTCAATTATAGCCTTATATTGATGTTCACAAGAGTCAACAGTGAAAAATAATCAAATGGACATATTCAAGATGCTTTCTTTTTATAGGTGCTTAGATTTCTTTTTGTGGGTGTTTTTGTTATAAAGTTGTATTTAATTTCCTGTACTCTTTGAACTCATTATAAATTGTTAAGATTTATGGAATATATTTAAAAGTAAATTTTGAAAAATAAAGCTATTGAGTTTTCTGTTGTCTAATTTTAAAGAAAAATAATGAGTCAATAAATTTTAGATTTAAAGAAAAAATTATTATATTTAAAGGTAAATTTTCATGAGAGAATTCTGAGAGGTATATTTGTCAGGCTAACATTATTTCAAAAATGGCAAACGTTGTACTACCCTTCTTGGGTAGCAGACTTTTTTCTAATCAAATAAAATATTCAAAGTTGTGACTTAGTTTTTCTTGTTAAAAACCTTCAAGATGAAATAATTTAAGGGCACTATTATTTTCTCTTAGAAACATTTTCATACTAAGAGATTATATAGTAAAGGGCACAATAAACATACATTTAAAATTAAAAATGATTACCAATATATTAAATCAATTATCAATGATTTTGATAATTGATTTATCAAAATATACAATGTTGAGTTATATAATGTTATATAATGTTGAGTTTATCAAAATACATCTTGAGTTATATGTTATATAATATTGAGCTTATGTAATGTTGAGTTTAAACTTTTTGAATAATTTATATATCCATTCTACTTCATTATGCTATATATTACATTTATTTTTGTTTATGTGATCCCCCTATATATAATGATTACTTTAGAATGTTCATGTACTTTTCATCTATCAGAAGTTTTTCCTACAATTTATCACTCTTTATGTGAACTATTTTATTTTGTTCAGTGACAGTTTATTTTTCTGCTTTTTCTCCTATCCCCTTGGCTACTTCTAACTCTCCTTTTCAGGTACTACTTTTTCTGCCAAATCATAGAATATTAAATTCATTTAGGGTTTCTTGTCATTTATCACACACTCATTCCATTGCCTTCTGATCCATTCTGCCACCCAAATATATGCATCAAAATATGTCTCGATTTTTCTCCAATTTATTCATCTAACTGCATATTTCTCTTCAATTTCACCCGGGTTGACTGCTCCAGCTAGCTATTGCTGTTTAGCAAACTATCCCAAATTTTATTTGCTTAAAACACACCAAATTACTGTTACTTAAAAACTTGTAAGCCGACTATTCTATTTTTCTCATCCATCTCATTTGTATGGTTATAGTTAGGTGGCAGCTATAATGACTGTAGGGATCAAGATGATATCACTCATAAATTTTGCAATTGGTGCCAGCATTGGCTGTGCCACCTCAGTTCTTCATGTGGTCTCTCATTCTCTAATATGCTAAGCCAGCTTCTTAACATGGAAGTCTCAGAACAGCATTCCAAGGGGCAAGAGGAAAATTCCAAGGCCTCAAACTAGCACCATGACACCATGATGTTCAACCATTTTAGAAGCCATGAATATACTGATAAATTTATATCCTTATACCTAACCTCTTCCTGACCTTCGTAACTGTAGATCTACTGCCTGCTCATTATCTCTACTTGGATGTGTAATTGCTCAAACTTCAAATAATGGAAACTTTGATTTTTTTCTTTCTTTTTTTCTTTTTTTTTCAGAGTCAAGGATACCCTTCCAGTACCAAAACTTTTGATTTTTTTTTCTAACCTATACCTCCATTTGTATTCTATATATTCAGAAAATGTATCCATTCAGCGAAACTTTATTGAACATATGTTATGCCAGATATCATTTTAGATGATTGGTACGATGTTGAACAAAACAGACAATGTTTATGATTTTATGGAGTATGTCTGCTACTGATGAAAGTCTCAACAAATAAAAAACAGAATGTCAGGTTATAAATGCTAAGAAAAAAATAAAATGGGTAAGGAGATAAAGAGTGGTGGAAATTACTATTATTATATATAGAGAAGTCAGGAAAAGACTCTCTGATTAGGTGATTTCTGAATAGATACCTAAATAAAGTAATAGAGTGAGCCATGTATATATAGGTAAGAATTACATAATGGGCACCAACCAGCTGTTCAAGTACCAAACAAGAGTCAATCGAAGATGACTGATTTCCTCACCACTTTTTAAGAAGTGAACTAATTTAGTTCATTTTAACTTCTAAATATATTCCATATTAATCTCCTTTTTAAAAATTTTTAAATATTTAATATTTGTGGGTACATAGTTGATGTATATATTTATGGAGTACATGAGATATTTTGATGCAGACATGCAATGTGAAATACATCATGGAGAATGGGGTTTCTATCCCCTCAATCATTTATCCTTTGTGTTACAAACAATCCAATTGGACCCTTTTAGTCATTTAAAAATGTACATTTACATTATTATTGACATAGTCACCTTGTTGTGCTATCAAACAGTAGGTCTTATTCATTTTTTCCAACTACTTGTATCTATTAACGATCCTCACATCCCCCCAGCTCCCCACTACCTAGCCAGCCTCTGGTAACCATTTTTTGAAGTCCAATTGCTATCATTTTGTCCCAAGTTATCATCTATCCTCGTGAACTACAATAGTTTAACTGATATCTAGCTATGTATTCTTTTCACCTTGCAGCCAGAATGATTTTTTAAGACTGTAAATCATATTTTGTGACACCTGTTCTTAAAATTTTGCTTTCCATTGCACTTAGAATAAAATACAAATTCCTGAACTAGGTCCACAAGACCTAATGATATGGTTCTTGCTTACCACTATAGCCCCATTCTGCTCTATATTCTCCTTGGTCTTCAAGTTTCAAAAATTCTCTTTGAACTTAGCTTCAGAGTTTCAGGGCATGAAATTTGTTTGTTTGTCTTAATTTATAAGGAAAAGAGGTTTAATTGGCTCACAGTTCCACAGGCTGTGCAAGAAGCATAGCAGCTTCTGCTTCTAGGGAGGCCTCAGGAAACTTGTAATCATGGCAGAAGGCAAATGAGGAGTGAGTCACTTCAGATGGCTGGAGCAGGAGGAAGTGCCACACACTTTTAAATAACCAGATCCATGAGAACTCACTATCACAATGACAGCTCCAAGGTGGATGGTGTTAAACCATAAGAAACAACCCCCATGATTTAATTACCTCCCATCAGGCTCCACCTCCAGCATTGGGGATTACATTTCAACATGAGATTTGGGTAGGGCGACAGATCCAAACAGTATCAGGGACTTTAATTACATCTGCAAAATTCTTCACAGTAATGCCTCAACTAGCGTCTGATCAAATAATTGGATGTTATACCAGGGAATGGGAATCTTAGGGGCCATGTTAGGAGTCTGCCACCACAGGGTCACATCAGAAAGACACAGGATACAATAATCAATACGTATAAATAGAGTATTATTGTTTAGGTCTGTGGACTCAAGAGACTCAAATAGCTAAACTTCTTTAAAAGTGGCCTTAATCAGAATGTTTGCCTCAGTTCACTTCAGGTATTACCAGACATCACTAATAATTATCTGTCAATCATATATGTATCAGCGATATAGCAAAAACATACACTTCAAGTATTATAAAGAAGGAAGAGGTGCCTGAAATGTTATCTGATGTCCACTGTGAGTTCTCTAGAGCCATCATGTCATTCCATCCCCATTCTGGTCCAGAGATGGATATCAGTGTCCCCATTTTCTGAGAATTCCAAAGCTCAAATTGTTTAGTGAATGACAGTGCTGCACACCCAACACTGATTTCCAGCCATGAAACATGTAAACATTAAAGTCCACTGTCAATGTTAACCAGTATTCACACATTAAATAATAAAATATATTGAAAAGGGGAGCAAGGAAGAATAAGAGTCAATTCAAAGGGGATTCTACAGCTAAATCAGGGATCTGTGCCACAAAATGATAACAATGGATAACTCAGAATAAATTATTGCCCATTAGTCTATATTGATATCAGTAAATACCTGAATAAAGAAATGGGGTGAAAGGAAAGCTCTTCCTTTAAAGCAGGGGTCCCCAACCCCTGGGCCACAGACCAGTACAAGTCCATGGCCTGTTTGTTTAGAAACATACATACTCTTCTCCATCTAACTACTAACTCATGCTTCAGATCTCAGCTCTTATTCTACTTTTCTGCAGTCTCCAGAATAGCATAGTGCACTTTATTTTAGAGTGTATACCTTTATCATATTTTATTGAAATCAGCAGTTTAATGGTCTAGCTTTTCTAGCGAACAATAAACTCAATGAAGTTAGGCAACATATTTGTCGTGTTCATTGTAACACTGATATTTTATTATCTTATTATGTAAATATTTATTGTCTGCCTTTCTATTTTTTCTAAATAAGAGGTAAGCTCTCTGAGAGCAGGAACCACATCACCTTGTTCATCTTTATATGCTGTCACAATTTTAAAAAATCCTAGAGCATAGGTGGTGCTCAACACATTATCAAACTTTTGTTTACATTTTAAATATAAATACAGAAAAATGAATATAATGTAAGTATATGGGTTAAAACATAATTTCTGACTTTTCAGTCTAATGTAAACCAGTATCCAGTTACAACATAAAAAACCTCCAGCACTCTAGAAACTAATTTATGGTTCCTTTTCATCATTACTCATGTCTTAAGGGTAACTACTATTATAATATCTACTAATATAGATGAGTTTTGTCTGTTTACTACATTATATTATTAAAAACTACAGTAGGGTTTTTTTGTTTTGGGATTTTTTTTCACTAAGCATTATGTAAGTAAGATTTATCTATGTTGCTTGATACAGTTGCAGTTTTTCTTTTTGATTACTATGTACTATTTCCCTTTGTAAAAGATACCAGTATTTATCCTATTAATTTATCCAATATTTATACTATTAATAGAAAACTTCCTGTTTGGGGATCTTACAAATAGTGCTGCCATAAACATTCTAAGTCATGTGTCTTGGTGAACAAAATGTAGGCATTTGTGCTGGTTATATACCAAAGTGTCAAAGTGGAATTGTTGGGTCATGGGATAGGCATATGTTCAGCTTTAGTAGATGCTACTTAAGAGTATTCCAAAATTGTTGCACCAATTTACACTCTTACCCACAATGTAAGAGAGTTATAGTTGCTCCATATCCTTGCCAAAATATGGCATTTTCATTTTAGTCATCCTGGTGGGTTTATAGGATATTTCATGGTGGTTTCATTTGCATTTTCTTGATGGCTAATAAAATTTATCAACTTTTCATATATTCCTTAATCATGTACATATTCCTATTTGTGAATTATTCTCAAGTAATTTTCCTGATATATCCATTTGATTGACATAAATCACATTTCAGAAAAATGTATGGTTTCTTTTGCTGTGCAGAAGCTCTTTAGTTTAATTAGATCACATTTGTCAATTTTGGTTTCTGTTCCAAATGCTTTGGGTGTTTTAGTAATAAAGTCTTTCCCCACTCATATGTCCTGAATGGTATTACCTAGGTTTACTTCTAGGGTTTTTATGGTTTTAGGTTTTACATTTAATTCTTTAATCCATGTAGAGTTAATTTTTGTGTCAAGTGTAAGGAAGGGGTTCA
>CAUYLG010025024.1:0-26044 GCA_963573385.1 Cacajao melanocephalus | reverse complement strand
TCATAATAAAATAATATAAATAAAATAAAAGGAATGGGAGATTTAAAGTGGTCTGTGACAATTTAAAAAAAAAATTTTTTTTAAGACAGGGTTTCACCATGTTGGTCAGGCTGGTCTTGAACTCTCCACCTCAGGTGATCCACTCGCCTTGGCCTCCAAAGTGCTTGGATTACAGGCATGAGCCACCGCACCTGGCCACTGTGATAATTAAGTAAGAGAATACATGTAAAGTCCTGAGCCCAGGAATGTAATTTTGAAAAACAGCAATGGCCAAAATTCCCTTAAGAGAGAGAATGGCTTTTTGTTTAGCAAAATGGTTTTTTGTTGTTGTTTTGTTTTAGAGATGTGATAAGGCCAGGCACGGTTGTCTCATGCCTGTAATCCCAGCACTTTGGGAGGCCAAGGCAGGCAGATCACTTGAGGTCAGGAGTTCGAAACCAGCGTGACCATCATGGAGAAACCCCGTCTCTACTAAAAATACAAAATTAGCCGAGCGTGGTGGCGTATGCCTGCAATCCCAGCTACTCCGGAGGCTGAGGCAGAAGAATGGGTGGAACCCAGGAGGTGGTGGTTGCAGTGAGCCAAGATCACATCACTGCACTCCAGCCTGGGCAACAAGGGCAAGACTCAGTCTCAAAAAAAAATGAAAAGGTAAGCTCTTGCTATGTTGCCCATATGGACTTGAACCCCTGGGCTCAAACTGACTCCAGATCTCGCAGCTTAGGCTCCTAAATAGCTGGGGCTACAGGTGCATGTCATTATTCCCAGTTCTGTTTAGCAGAATCTGTTAGTGGTCTTCATCACTTTCAGTTCTAGACTTTGGATAAATTATTCCACCTCTCTCTGTTCCTCTGTTTCCTTATCTGCACCATGGAGATAATAATAGAACATCCCTCAAACATTGTTATGTGAGATAAAAAAATTAATCGAGGTAAAACATTTGCTGAACAGTGTCTGGCATATGGACAACAAGGTAACTATGATTAGAATTAACAGTGTTAGCTGAGGCCGGGCATGGTGGCTCATACCGGTAACCCCAGCACTTTGGAAAGCTGAGGTTGAAGGATCCCTTGAGCCCAGGAGCTTGAGACTAGCCTGGACAACACAGTTGAGACCCTGTCTCTTAAAAAGTTTAAAAATTAGGCTGGGCGCAGTGGCTCACGCTTGTAGTCACTTTGGGAGGCCGAGGTGGGCAGATCACAAGGTCAGGAGTTCGAGACCAGCCTGGCCAACATGGTGAAACCGCATCTCTACTAAAAATACAAAAATTAGCCGGGTGTGGTGGTGCACACCTGTAGTCCCAGCTACTCGGGAGACTGAGGCAGGAGAATCACTTGAACCCTAATGACAGAGGTTTCAGTAAGTCCAGATCACACCACTGCACACTCCAACCTTGGCAACAGAGCAAAACTCCATCTCAAAAAAAAAAGTTTAAAAATTAGCTGGGCGTGGTGGCACACGCCTGTAGTCCCGGCTACTTGAGAGGCCGAGGTGGGAGGATCACCTGAGTCCAGGAGCTGGTGACTGCAGTGGGCTATGATCGCACCACTGCGCTCCAGCCTGGGCAACAGAGCAAGATACCGCCTCTAAAAAATAGTATTTAATAATATTTGAATAGTAATTTAAATATTTTTTAAAATAATAATGAATGAATGAATGGTCCACCTCTGGGCACCAACAGCCGTCCTAGAGTCAGGACTCTTAGCAATGTTGGTTCAGTGAAGGAGGGAATCCAGGACCAGTGTTCAGGTGACCCTAGGGGGCTGGTGGCAGGAGTAGTAGGGCAAGACAGCCTTGGGTTTGAGGGAGAAAACTCACCCCAGTCCGAAGTCTCTACTCCCCCAATCCCACCTGACCCAACTCAACACGCACCAGTTCTCCATTACTCCTAATGAAACTCAATCCAACAGTGCCCATCAACTGACGAATGAATGAGCCAAACCTGGCAGACGACTGAGTATTACTTGACAATGAAAAGGAATGAAGGGCTGATGATGCATGCTACAAATAAACCTGGAAACCAGCTGGGCACTGTGGCTTATGCCTGTAATCCCAGGTTGAGGTGGGCAGATCACTTGAGGCCAGGAGTTCGAGGCCAGCCTGGCTGACATGGTGAAACCCTGTTTTTACTAAAAATATAAAAATTAGCCAGGGATGGTGGTGCGTGCCTGTAATCCCAGCTACTAGGGAGGCTGAGACAGGAGAATTGCTTGAACCCTGGAGGTGGAGGTTGCAGTGAGCTGAGATTGTGCCACTGCACTCCAGCCTGGGTGACAGAGGGAGACTGTGCCTCAAAAACAAACAAAAAAAACCCTATAAAGCATTTTGCTGAAAATGCCAAACACAAAGGGCCACATATTGTGTGATTCCATTTATTTTTATTTATTCAATTTATTCATTTTTTTTTTTTTAGCGACAAGGTCTCACTCTGTTGCCCAGGCTGGAGTACAGTGGCATGATCACAGCTCACTGCAGCCTCCAACTCCTGGGCTCCAGTGATTCTCCCTCCTCAGCCTCCTGAGTAGCTGGGACTGCAGATGTGCACCCTTGTACCTGGCTTATGTTTTTGTTTTTTATTTGTGTAGAGATGGGGTCTTGCTATGTTGCCCAGGCTGGTATGGAACTCCTGATCTCATGCCATCCTCCTGCCTTGGCCTCCCAAAGTGCTGGGATCACTCAGCCTGATTCCATTGTATGAAATGGACATTTCAGTCCAGAATAGGCAAATCCTTAGAGACAGAAAGCAGATTCGTGGTTGCCTGCAGCTGGGAGGTTGGAAAGAGATGAGGAGTGACCACTAATGGGTATAGGATTTGTTTTGGGGGTGATGAAAATTCTAAAACTGATTGTGGTGATGGTTACACAAGTCTGTGAATGTACTAAAAACCATTTAATTATACAGCTTAGATGGGTGAATTATATGGTATGTGAATTCTATCTCAATAAAAAATCAGTTAAAGAACACACTTAAAACCAACATCTGATTCCTAATTCAAATCATCCCAAACCAAACTCTCTTTTTTTTTTTTAGACAAAGTCTTGCTGTGGTGTTACCCAGGCTGGAGCACAGTGGTACAATCTCAGCTCACTGCAGCCTCTGCCTCCCAGGCTCAAGTGATCCTCCCACCTCAGCCTCCTGAGTAGCTGAGACCACAGGCATGCTCCTCCATGCCCAGCTAATTAAAATTATTATATATATATATATGCTGGGTGAGGTGGCTCACGCCTGTAATCCCAGCATTTCTGGAGGCTGAGTCGGGTGGATCACGAGGTCAGGAGTTCAAGACCAGCCTGATCAACATGGTGAAACCCTGTCTCTACTAAAATATAAAAATTAGCCAGGTGTGGTGGTGGGCGCCTGTAATCCCAGCTACTCAGGAGGCTGAGGCAGGAGACTCACTTGAACCTGGGAGATGGAGGTTGCAGTGAGCCGAGATCACACCAGTGCACACCAGTCTGGGGGACAGAGCAAGACTCCGTCTCAAAAAAAAAAAAAAATCTTATAAAGAGGCCAAACTTCTGGTTTAAGCTGACTTGGGCCTCCCAGCTCAAGCTATTTTCAATTTTTTCTCTAGGAGCCTGGGTGAATAAATAGGCCTATAATCTCCAATGAGTCTCATTGCAATTGGATTCTCAAAAGACATACCTATTATGTGACAGGTATGTCAGATGAGACAAGAGCAAGACCCCAAGAGAGATATAGCACACACCAGATGAAAGAGATCAGGAGCTGGGAGAGGTAGCTCATGCCTGTAATCTCAGCAGCTCAGGAGCCTGAGGCAGGGAGATCACTTGAGGCCAGGAGTTTGAGTCCAGCCTGGGCAACAAAGTAAGGCAAAGCACCAACTCTACACATACACACACACACACACACACACGCAAAATCCCAGCTGGGTGTGATGGTGCATATCTGTGGTCCCAGGTACTCAGGAGGCTGAGGAAGGAGGATCACTTGAGTCCCAGAGTTGGAGGCTGCAGTGAGCCAGGATCATGCCCTTGCACTCCAGCCTGGGCAACAAAGTGAGATCCAATCTCTAAAAACAAACATACAAAGGCCGGGCATGGTGACTCATGCCTGTAATCCCAGCACTTTGGGAGGCTGAGGCAGACGGATCACCTGAGGTCAAGGGTTCAAGACCAGCCTGGCCAACATGGTGAAACCCTGTGTCTACTAAAAATACAAAAAATTAGCTGGGTGTGGTGGCAGACCCTAGTAATCCCAGCTTCTAGGGAGGCTGAGGCAGAAGAATCGCTTGAACCAAGGAAGCAGAGGTTGCAATGAGCCAAGATTGTGCCACTGCACTCCAGCCTGTATGACAGAGCAAGACTCTGTCTCAAAAATCAATAAATAAAACAAAAATAAAAACAAACAAAAAATTTAAAAAAGAAACACAGAGACAGAAACACAGTTCATCAGTTTATTCTCAGATTTGAGATGCAAATTATGCCCTATGGCCTGGGGACGGGAGGCCGGGCTTGGGCTGGAATCTCTCATCATATCCCAGCCTTCCCTAAGGAGGAAGCAGATGAAATCTACGACAGGGAGGTATTTTCCCTTTTAATACAGACCCAGGTATAAATAGGGCAGCACCATTAGGATCCTGATTCACCCCCCACCATCTTGGTCCCCAAACCACCTGGCATGGCAAGGTGAGCCTGGGGAGGTGGGGAGAACAGGGAGGGGATTTGCAGAGCTGGGCTGAGGCAGGAGAAGAAACACACAGCTCAGTCAAGGGAAGTCCCACTTCCCTCTGTAGTCTGACTTCAGTCCTTTCACTGTGGAAGTAGAAAGGATCAAAGGGGGTGGGAGGTCCCAGCCTGGGATCAGGAGACATCCAGTGCTTAACTCTGGGGAGGGGTAGCACCAAAAGGTGTGAAAGGCAGTGACAGAGGAGTGAGGAGGCAGGCATTGGGGGGTGGGGGGGCATTCGTTCATCAGCTCTGAGTTAGAAGCTCATTGCATGGGAGCTCAAGGGGTGGGGGTGGAGGCTTGGGTGGGGAGGGAGGGGAGAAACAGCCAGACTGCAGTTTGCCACCTGAAATGGGGTGGGAGGAGGCTGGACCTTTGGGCCAGGGAAACCCAGACCCCAGTGCCCTGGAAAGGAGAAGGAATGACTGACCATGATGAGCGAAGTCACATCCCATTGGCTCCAGAGTCACAGGTAACGATAAATAGGGTGGCTTCAAAGCCTCAGCACCAAACGCACCCCATTTTGGGGCTCCCTCATGGTCCCTCCCACCCCAAACACTCTCAGCTGCTGAAGCAGACGGGGCCCAGTTCAAACCCAAACTTCTGGTTCGTCTGGCCAAAGTCAGTGGCCGCCACATCCCACAGGGGCAGAAATCCCGCTCGAGAAGAGCTGAATTCGAAAATGGTCTTTGTCTGTCCTTTCCGGAGCTGTCCACAGAGAAGACAAGGATGGTGAGTCATGGGGAGGGTGGCTGAGGTCTTGCCTTCCCTCTCCAGCCAGCCACTGCCCGCCCTCTTACCTGGCAGCCGTCCTGGGGGACGCTGACGGTGGCTGCTGTCGTCTGGTTGAAGGACAGTTCCTCTCCATTGGTGCCAAGGAAGCGGGCGGAGCGGCTGTAGTCACCTGTGGCTTGGTCCAGCCAGGCAGCCGCGTTCTGGCAGGAGTAGGTGAAGCTCTGGCGAGCTGTGGCACTCAGCAGTTTCAGGAAGTTTAGCTGCACGACATTCACTGGGGACCCATCGGCGTCCACGTAGGAGAACTGGTGGGTGGGAGGACGTCAAGGCAGAGGGGGAGGGGGCTCCATGAGCCTCTATTCTTTCTGCAGAACCATCCCCCCAATCTCCACCCACTGGCAGAGCAGCCACTCTCCCATGTAGCCATCTCGGAGGAGGTCCCACCAGCCTCCCGGAGGTCCCTGGCAGAATTGCAAGAGTCACCGGAACATCTACCCCAGACCCCTCTCCATCCAGGGGGTCTCCATGCCCACTCCACCTGACCTCCCAAATTTTGATTGCTTCAACCACCAATCCAGGGTTTTGCGTTTTTTTTTTTTTTTTGTGATGGAGTCTCGCTTTGTTGCCCAGGCTGGAGTGCAGTAGCGCTATCTCGGCTCACTGCAACCTCCGCCTCCTGGGTTTAAGCAGTTCTCTGCCTCAGCCTCCCGAGTAGCTGGGATTACAGGCGTGTGCCCCCATGCCGGGCTCATTTTTTGTATTTTTAGTAGAGATGGGGTTTTACCATGTGGGCCAGGCTGGTCTTGAACTCCTGACCTCGTGATCCACCCATCTCAGCCTCCCAAAGTGCTGGGATTACAGGTGTGAGCCACCGCACCCGGCCAATTCAGGGTTTTAATACACTTGTCCCCACCCAGAAGCCACAACCCCACCTCCACTCTTGCGAGCCGCTGGATCTACAGACCTCACTGTCTCCTGAACACCTGATTTCTGCCCTGTCCAATATGGCAGCCACGTGTCTAATGGCCATGTGGCTTTTGAGCAGTTGAAGTGTGGCTGATTTGAAGGAGGGAATTTTTTTTAACTTTATTTAATTTTTTTCCTTTTTTGGGGGGTGGAGGTTGGGGTCTCGCTCTTTCACCCAGGAGTGAGTGCACTGCCACAATCCCAGCCCACTCCAGCCTCCATCTCCTAGGCTCAAGTTATCCTCCCATCTCAGCCTCCCAAGCAGCTGGGACTACAGGTGCATACCACTATGCCTGGCTGGGACTTTTTTTTTTTCCCCGCTCTGTTGCCCAGGGAGAAGTGCACTGGTGCGATCTCAGCTCACTGTAACCTCTATCTCCCGGATTCAAGTGATTCTCCTGCCTCAGCCTCCCAAGTAGCTGGGATTACAGGTGTGTTCCACCACACCTGGCTAATTTTTATATTTTTAGTAGAGACAGGGTTTCACCGTGTTGGCCAGGATGGTCTCGATTTCTTGACCTTGTAATCCACCCACCTTGGCCTCCCAAAGTGCTGTGATTACAGGCGTGAGCCACCATACCCAGCTGCCTGGCTGGGGCTTTTTTTTTCAACTTCATTTAATTTTTTACAAAAAAAATTCATAACTAATGACTGAGCTTCAATCCAGTTATCAGAAAGCTTATGCTTGGAACAAGTTGAGTCTGATTCTACTTTTTGAACTGTTGTCAATGGTTTTATGAAATCTAAATATAGATCAAGTATTCCCAATAAAATTTAGCATTCAAATTGTGATGTAAAATCTGCACCAGATTTTGAAGAGCTAACATGAAAAAATACAAAATATCTTAATAATGCCTTTTTTTTTTTTTTGAGGCAGAATCTTGCTCTGTTGCCCAGGCTGGAGTGCAGTGGCATGGTTTTGGCTCACTCCAACCTCCGCCTCCTTGGTTCAAGCAATTCTCCTGCCTCAACCTCCCGAGTAGCTGGAATTACAGGCATGTGCCACCACGCCCAGCAAATTTTGTATTTTTAGTAGTAGAGACGGGGTTTCTCCATATTGGTCAGGCTGGTCTTGAACTCCTGACCTCATGATCCACCCGCCTTGGCCTCCTAAAGTGCTGGGATGACAGGTGTGAGCCACTGCACCCGGCCACACAATGCATTCTTTAGCCTTTGGATGAGCTGTGATCTCCAGCAGGAAGCCTTCTGGTCTTTCCAGCACTGCCTCTGAATTTCCACCATGCCCTGTGCTTCCCCTGTCCTGGCACCATCATTCAGTATGGCAACTGATTGCCTGTTATACATCTGATGCTGCCGCCACCCCACCTCTAGCCTGCAATCCCTAGGAAGGTAGAGGAGAGTCTATCCTGTTAATCTCACCTCTCAGAACCCATCCCTCCCGACCCTACCTGCTGGTTCCTATCCATTTTCATGCCACCCCCACCTTGGCCTCTGGTGACTCACCTTCTTCCCTCGACGAAATGTGCTATACCAGCCTCCAGGCTTTTCCTTGGACCAGGAGGCCAATTTCACCTGGAGGAGAAAGGGGAGGGTCACTATAGCAGATGCCCTTGGTTCCACCTAGATCCCATCTGCATTTACCTCCTTATACCAAAGGCTGCTGATTGTGACTATGTCAGAATGTTCTCTGGCTCCTGGGACAGATGGGCTCTACCAGTGCACAATCAGGGAAAGGGGGTTCGTGCCCCTGAGGCAGCCCTCACCCAATGACTGATAAGAGTTGGTGGATAAATACCCCAGCTCCCTTGCCTCCAAGGGGGATAACTCTCAGGTGCCTGTGCTACACAGTCTCCCAGGGTTCCCCAGTGGGACTGAGCTCTGGGTCCCCAGATGGTACCATTTTATTTAATTTTATTAATTAATTTATTGTTGAGACAGGGTCTCGCTCTATCACTCAGGCTGAAATGCAGTGACATAATCTTAGCTCACTGCAGCTTCGAATTCCTGGGCTCAAGCAATCCTCCCACCACAGCCTCCCGAGTAGCTGGAACTACAGGTGTGCACCACCATGCCCAGCTTTTTAATTTTTTTTTTTTTTGAAGGTCTTGTTCTGTCACCCAGGCTGGAGTGCAGTGGTGTGATCACTGGCTCACTGCAGCCTTGTCCTCCAAAGTTTAAGCCATCCTCTGACCTCAGCCTCCTAAGTAGCTGGGACAATAGGAATATGCCACCGTGCCCATTTTTGTTTGTTTGTTTTTTTGTTTTTTTAAAAGAGCTGGGGTCTTTCTATGTCACCCAGGCTGGTCTTGAACTCCTGAGCTCAAGTGATCCTCCCACCTCAGCCTCCCAAAGTGCTGAAATTACATGTATGAACCACTGTGCCTAGCTCCAGCCCCTCCCTTTAGGCTAGCAGAAGGTAAGCAGGTGAATGAAGAGGAGGCCTTCAGATGTTAGCAATTGTTTAGGGATCAAGGCCTACACTCCAGGCTCAGGAAGTGGGAAGTCCAAGCTTGTCTAAATTCCCATCCATTGGGCATCTGAGCTCCCACTAAACTAGGGGAAGATAAACCAGTTAAAAATAACAACATGGGGCTGGGCGAGGTGGCTCAAACCTGTAATCTCGGCACTTTGGGAGGCCAAGATGGGCAGATCACTTGAGGCCAGGAGTTTGAGATCAGTCCAGCCAACATGGTGAAACCCCGTCTCTACTAAAAATTACAATACAAAAATGAACTGGGTGTGGTGGCAGGCGCCCGGCCAATTTTTTAATTTTTGTAGAAACGGGGTTTTGCCATGTTGCTCAGGCTGGTCTCGAACTCCTGACTCAAGCGATCCACCCGCCTCAGCCTCCCAAAATGCTGAGATTATAGGCCTGTGCCACCACGCTGGCCTGATTTTTTTTCTTTTTGATCCTCTGCTGTAGTCTTAGCTCTTGAGACAGGACTTGGTATACAGTAAGTGCTCAATAAATGCCAGTTGAAGGAAAGATACCATTCCAGACAAGGTGGAGGTGGGTGTGAGGAGCAGGGGACAGCCCTTCTTGGGAGAGGGGATGAGAGGTTTGGGGCACTCACGATCTCAAACTTCTTATCGGGATAGAGGCAGGTCTCTCCTCCCGCCGTGAAGTTGCAAAAAACCCTGAACGAGTCCCGCGCGCAGCCCTGGTTGGGGTCAATCCAGTATTCCCCTGCCGCAGAGCCAGGCAGGGTGGGTGAGTCCGCGTGGACCCGACGGACCCCACCCCCACGCCCCATCCCATCCCAGGGGCGGGGGAACCGGACCTCACCATCAGGCAGGTGCGGGTGGTTGCGGTGCAGCTCGTGGCACACGAGGCCCGGGCGCTCCGCAGTGCCGGGAGGACGCTGCAGCTGCTCCAGCTCCAAGCTCAGAGACGTGAGCGAGGCCAGCACCTCCTCCAGGCCGCCCTCCACGAATGGGAGCGGGACTGGGACCGAGCGCCTGCGCCTGCGCAGCCCGTGCAGCTCGGCGGGGGGACCCTGAGCGTGGGGGATGGGGACCGAGGAGAAGAAGAGAGGGGAGACGGGGGAGGTACAGTCGGGAGAAAGAGAGACAGGCAGAGATGAAGAGGCAGAGAGATAAACAAGGGGCAGAGACAGAGAAAGGAGAGAGAAGCAGACAGGGAGAGACACACAGCAAAGACACAGATTCAGAGATGGGGAGAGGCCAGGTTGTAAGAGGACAAAATAGAAAACCGCAGGGAGAGAGAGCAGGAAAGAGAGAAGAGATGAAATAGTGGCGCAGGGGAGCCAGAGACAGGTGAAGGAGATGGAGAGAGACAGGGAGGGAGAGATAGGGTCCGAGAGACAAGACCCAGGTCAGAGCCCCCATGGGTGTCCCCTTAACCCCCCTGCCAGCCCAGACCTTCCTTGGGGTTTTACAGGGAACTGCCCTCTTCACCTGCATCCCCTGAACACCAGTGTGTGCCTGGCCCAGTGCTGGGCACAGAAGGACCCTCTGGGGACACCCAGACATAGTCCTTGCTCTCCCGCCAGGCCGTGGCGCCCAGCCCCCTCTCCCTGGGGAACTCACCGGGGGGCCTGGGGGGCCTGCAGGTCCGGTGTCTCCACGGGGGCCCATGGAACCCTGTAGGGAGAAGTCACTTGGAGGGTGAACTCTCTATGGAGACCCTTCCCACCAACACACTCACACACAAACACATACACAAACACACACACACACAAACACACACACAACCAAACACACACACACAACCACACACAAACACACACACATACACACACACACAAACACAAACACACACACACACAGCCTTGAGGAAAGGACATACAGTTTTCAGTACTATGAGACACAAATTTTCCTTCCTTCCTTCCTTCCTTTCCTTCCTTCCTTCCTTTCCTTTCCTCCCTCCCTCCCTCCCTCCCTCCTTCCTTCCTTCCTTGCTGGAGTGCGATGGCACATCTCGGCTCACTGCAACCTCTGCCTCCTGGATTCAAGCAATTCTCCTGTCTCAGCCTCCAGAGTAGCTGGAATTACAGGTGCCCACCAGCATGCCCAGCTAATTTTTGTATTTTTAGTAGAGACAGGGTTTCACCATGTTGGCCAGGCTGGTCTCGAACTCCTGACCTTGTGATCAGCCCGCCTCAACCTCCCAAAGTGCTGGGATTACAGGCGTGAGCCACCGTGCCCAGCCACAAATTTTCTTTTCATGTTTTAATATCTCTGAAATCAGCATCTTAACATCTTTGGCAAGTCATCGTTTACTTGGCAGAACTGTTTTCTTTCCTAGTAGTTTATAAAATAATGGTACATCTTATAATTGATGGCATTTTGGATCTGATGAAATACAACAGTAGGTGTTGAATAAATATTTGTCAAAGGCATGATGGCTTGAATAAAGAAAGAAATGAAGGCAGAGGCGTGGAGGGTTCTCATGCAGTGGAGGGGATGGGAGCTGGGCTGTGCAAGCCCAGGGAAGCAGGGTGGACTTACCGGAGACCCCTTTGAGCCTTTCTGTCCCAGAGGGCCCTGTGGGGCACAGACAGGGAGAGCTGAGGTCCTGGCCTGGTCCGACATAGTGACCTCATCCCACAAAAGATTCCCTTCATACTCACCACCATGCCTGGGGGCCCCGGGTGGCCCAGAGAGCCGATGGGACCAGGGGGACCCTCGGGAAAGGACATCAGGGTCAGTATTGGTGGGGTACACCCTGTTGCCCTGACGCATCCCCCAGACAAGCCTTCAGTCCCATCCAAGGAAGGCCCCAAACCCTAGGTAAGCCTCCAGTTCCCCAACAGAGAGACTCCAAACCCCAGACGCAGCCTCCAACTTGCCAGTTCCCAGATACAGCCCCCTATTTTCCCCAGACACACCCTTATTAATCCAGACCCGCGTTTCCCGGACCCCACACCTGCAGCCTCCTGCAGGTCCTCCACCCACCCCCTCCTTCAAATATATTTCTCCCACTCAGGGCAGAACACTCACAGGGTCTCCCTTGGGGCCAGGAGGTCCCTGCACGCCTGGCAACCCCTGATCTCCTTTCTCACCGGCTTCCCCCGAGGGGCCAATGAGACCAATCAATCCAATGTGGCCCTGGAGGACAAAAGAGGCACAGACAGGGGAGGACATGGGAGGATGCAGGAGATTTTTCTCCTAGAGCCTTAGGGTGATGAGTTTGGGAGCAGAGGATGCCCTAATCTCCCAGCCCCTGTCCAGAGAGGGAGGGAAAGAGGGGAGGAGATGGGGTAGAGAATAATGGAATGATATTCTTACCTTTTCCCCCTTGGGGCCAGCATCTCCCTTCAGCCCTGGGAGGCCAGAGGGCCCCTGGGAGGAGAGCAAGGGTCAGTGAAGGATTCTCAAACGTGAACGCTCAAGGTCTGTGTGGGTGGGTGGAGGACGGTCACACGGGAAATTACGCACACTTCAAATGGGAATGATCACGGATGGAGTCAAAGCATGGTCAGCGTAGGCCACCAAGGTGGCATGATGAGAGCCAATGAGGGGTTGATTGGAGGATGAACAATGTGAGTGGTCAGGGGCCAAGGTCAGCATGGGTGATCAGTGTAGACCATCAAGATGGAGGGTCAGTGTGGTCAGTGTAGATCATCAAAGTGGAGGGTCAGAGCAGAAGGTTAGCAGAGACCAGCAGTGTAGGCCATCAAGGTGGAGTGTTAGCGCAGAGGGTTATAGAGACCAGTGTAGACCATCAGAGTGGAAGGTCAGAACAGAAAGTTAGTAGAGACAGACAGTATCAACATTCAGATGGTCAGTGAGGGTCAGCCTGCGCCAATGCTCACTAGGCGGTCACTGGGTGCCCAGATTGGTCCTCAGAGCCGGGACCTCAGGGATAAGCAAGTCTCTTACCAGGGGGCCAGGAGGGCCCATCCGTCCAGGGGATCCCAGGAGGCCTGGTTCACCCTGAGGATGAAACAGAACATGGGGTGGGCTGCACTCTGCCGGAACCCAGTGTGGACACCCCCCGCACCATGTACCGGGGGGCAGCCCCTCCAGATGGCGATGGGATCGCAAGCTGGGAGCAGGCAGGGTGCGGGGGGCTGGACCCACCCTGTCCCACCCCGTCCCACCCCGTCCCACCCCTGCTCCACCCCACTCACCACAGGGCCGGGGATCCCTCGAAGACCCTCGGGCCCCACACGTCCAGGAGGCCCTCGAGCCCCCATTGGACCTGTCCTCCCTGGGGGCCCGTCAGGACCTGGCTCTCCCTGAAATGGACACAGGCAAGGGAGGGGGCCAAAGTCAGAGGATTCCTGCCTCCTGATCCACAGCCAAGAACCACCCAGGACCCAGAAGGAGTGGGTGCCTGGGGTGGTCACAGGTCCATCCTTACCTGATGGCCCCACTATTGGCCTTGGATAGCACAGGGACCCTTCCTCTTGTCAGGGGGACTCACCTTGGCACCTTTCTCCCCTTCTCTGCCTTCTCGACCCATGCGGCCTGAAGGACCCTGGGAAGGGAAAGACAGTGAGTGGGGGTTAGGGGCTGACTGAGGGTCTGAGGGGTGAGTGGGGGCTGTGGGGTGAGTGGGAACTGTGGGTGTGTGGGGATCTGTAAGGTGAGTGGGGGCTGGAGGTGAGTGGGGACTGTGGGGTGAGTGGGATCTGTGGGTGATGGGGGCTGTGGGGTGAGTGGAGTCTGTGGGGTGAGTGGGGTCTGTAAGGTGAGTGGGGGCTGTGGGTAAGTCAGGGATCCAGGAGATGGCTCATCACTCACCCTCTTGCCGGGTGGCCCAGGGGCACCGGGTTCCCCAGAAGCTCCAGGTGGACCCTGGAGGAGACAAGGGCACCAGCTGCAGTCTTTGCTAACATTGTTTGAGCCTGACTGTTTTAGGATGCCTTGGACCAGAGGATGGTCTTCCCCAGGCATCACCCCAGCACGGGCACTCCTACCTCCCACCTGCTCCCTCAAGCTGCTCACATTCCTAGAGGTCCCCAGAGAGGTGAAGCAGAAGCATCTGCAGGGGTCTTTGGTACCCCACTAGCTCACTCCCCTGCCCCCCCAATTTACTCACTCATTAGCTCCCCAACCCCCCATCCCAGCACCACACCCTCTGTTGCCCCACTCACCGGCCCTCCAATGTCACCGGGGTCTCCCTTCTCCCCTGGGGAACCGTCTATGCCCTGCATGGGGGGAAGACAGAGTTGGGAGGGGTGATGAGGGTATGTGAGAATTTGGGGTGGGGCTGGGAGGCAAACAAAGGTTATTGGTTCCACTGTCAGTGCCCAGGTCTGTGGGGGTGGGGAGATGGGGACAGAATCAGGAAACATGCCAGGATTGGGGAGGGGAGGGGGTCACACTCACTGAAGCTCCAGGGTCTCCTGGGGGCCCTAGATCTCCAGGGAGCCCTGTGGGGCCCTGGAACAC
The DNA here is from genome assembly GCA_963573385.1 of Cacajao melanocephalus. Lineage (NCBI taxonomy): Eukaryota > Metazoa > Chordata > Mammalia > Primates > Pitheciidae > Cacajao > Cacajao melanocephalus. The sequence goes on along the minus strand of CAUYLG010025024.1, from coordinate 11,829 downwards.
AGAATGATTAATAATCACATCTCTGAATTGTCGAGCAATCATGCATTTATGGAACAGATCAACTGTATCCAGGAAGAGTTTGCTTTCTGGGGACACATTCGTGAGCAAAACATAAAATCCCTGGCCCGGTAGAGCAAACATTCTCCCATTTCGTGGGTGCAGGCTCTCAGCTAAGAATGCTGCATGCATGGCCTCACTGCAGCCTCCTCACAGCATCCCAGCTCAAGACTCACAGAGAAAACTGGCCATTCACTTGTCTATCCATTCATTCATTCATGCATCCATACACTCAGAGAAGGGACATTCCGAACGATGAGATTCACGTGGAGGTCCCACCAATGTTAAAGCCCCTCCCTGACCTCCACCCACCCCAAACCCTACTGTGGTGGCAGAAGGGCCTCCGCCTTCACCTCAACACCAACACAACAGTGTTAGAACGATTTGCTGTGAAATCAACTTTCAAGCCATACAAAGATGTATAACCACTGTACATTTATGTTTCTTTGGGGGGTGTGTGTGTGTGTGTGTGTGTGTATTTTTTTTTAGTAGAGATGGGGTTTCACCGTATTGGCCAGGCTGGTCTTGAACTCCTGACCTTATGATCTGCCCGCCTCAGCCTCCAAAAGTGCTGGGATTACAAGTATGAGCCACCATGTCCGGCCATTTCTGTTTCGTTCACACATTTATTCACTAATTCACTCATCCATCTATCCGTCCATTCACTTACTCATTTGTCCATTTGGCCACTCATTTATTCATCCATTCATTCACATTCATGCATCCATTAATTTACTTGTTCCTCCATTAATTTACTCATTCATTCATTCATTCACTCGTTTATTCATACACATTTATTCATTCACGTATTCATCCATCCACTGATTTATTCACTTGTCCATTCATTAATTCACTCATTCATCCATTCATCTATTTATTTATTTATTTATTTATTTATTGAGACAGAGTCTCGCTCTGTCACCAGGCTGGAGTGCAGTGGCACAATCTTGGCTCACTGCAACCTCTGCCTCCCAGGTTCAAGCATTTCTCCTGCCTCAGCCTCCCAAGTAGCTGGGACTACAGGCACATGCCACCATGCCTGGATAATTTTTGTATCTTTTTTAGTTGAAACAGAGTTTCACCATATTGGCCAGGCTGCTCTTGAACTCCTGACCTTGTGATCCACCTGCCTTGGCCTCCCAAAGTGCTGGCATTACAGATGTGAGCCACCGAGCCTGGCCACTTGTTTATTAATCCATCTATCCACCCATTTGTTCATTCACCCATGTTCTGGGGGTTGCTCATGAAATCAGTAAATTAGAGGATGCAATCCCTGCCTAAAAGTTTGGGAGAGCTTCAGGCACACTCAAGCGCCCCCGACATGCCTGCCTCCACTTCCCCCCAGGACTCACCATGTTCCCTTTGGCTCCATCCTCTCCAGGGGGACCTTTCTTGCCTGGGGGTCCAGCAGCTCCAGATGGGCCTGAGTCCCCCTTTTCACCAATGTCTCCTTTGGGCCCCTTGACAGAAACAGGTCAGATGTCAGAGTGACCTGGACTCTCCAGGGATCAAAGATTAGCATACTTTGATTCAGGCATCGGGGTGGTCAGAGACTTTTCTGGGGTCAGGGTTCAGAGTAGACTAGGCTGTCCAAGGATCAAAGGTCAGAAGGAGCTAGGACTTATGACAGTGAAAGGTCAGGATGGTATAGGTGCCCACTGGTTATGTGCAAGGTTGGCCTAGCCCGTGTGCTGCCCTTGAGTGAATTAGAAGAGGGGCCCCCTCTGAGCAACTCATCCTCAAGTCAGGACTCATGACTCAGATTTGAGCCCTCACCTATCCCCTGGGCTATGCACTCTTGTGCAGTGTGCAACCTGCAGAACTGTACATAGCAGCCCTGTCTGAGACCTTCCAGGTGTCCTTCCTCAAGGTAATCAGGGATGCCCACAGGACAGGGGTGAGTGGATGACCTTGGACTGCACAGAGGTCAAGGTGGCCCAAGATGCCCAGGGGTCAGTGGTTCCCTGAGATGAGTGCAGGGACCACATCACATAGTCACTCACCAGGATGCCTGGGGCTCCTGGAGGCCCTGGGTCTCCAGCCTCCCCTGGCTCACCCTGCAGGAGGCAAAGTGAGAATGGGGAGAGGTCCCATCCTAGCAGACAGGGAGGGGCTCCCCAGAATGGCCCTGCTCCATAGGACTGGATTCGCCTCTTTCCCCCTGTGCAGCCCCTGCCTTCCCCCACTCACCTTCTCACCTACGGCGCCTGGCTGACCAACTCCTCCCGGCAGCCCTGGAATGCCCTGGAGAGACAGCAAGGGGTAGGAGTGGGACTGTGGAATCTCAACATCCTCTTACTAGGAAATGGGTGTCCCCATCTCTGAGCCATCCTGGCCCCTCAAGAGTTCTCACCTCTGATCCACTGGGGCCTTGGGGACCCCGAGGACCTGGAGCTCCATGGGGACCCTGTGGAAGGGTCAGAATAGTATCCAGTGACCCCATGGCCTCCCAAAAGGCCACGGTGACCACAGATACCACTCTCAATGCTGGTTACCCTTAAACACCTTAAAATGACAATGTCCCTCAAATGAATCTAATGCCTCCCCCAACCCTATAACGCCACCATCCCCCCCCCCCACCTTTCCCTGGGAGTGCATACCATGGACCCAACGTCTCCAACCTCCCCTTTCTCTCCGGGAGGGCCTGGCAGCCCCTGTGGAACAAATAAGCAAGATTGGGGTACTAGGTAGGGAGACTCAGAGGTGCCACCCCCAAACCCAGACACCTACCTGCAGTCCAGGAGGGCCAATCACCCCCACGAAGCCTCTGACTCCATCATCTCCTTTCTGCCCAAAGAGGCCTGGGGGTCCCCGGCGCCCCTGAGCCCCATCTGCTCCCTGGAAGAACGCAGACAGGGTCATATTTAGGACCTGGGTCAGGGATTAGTGTAGAGTGAGGCTCAAGGGTCAGGACTGAGGTTAAGGGTTGGAGTCAGGGTTCAGATTAAGTTTAGGGAGAGTCAGGGTTGAGTTTGGCGTTGGGGTCCAGGTTAAGGAACAGGGCTTGGGAATGAAGTCAAGGGTTGAGTCGAGGTGTTAAGCAATGAGTTGGATGTGCAGTTGAGGTTCAGTTCACGGGCAGGGTTCAAATGGGGTTGAGATGGAATTTAGCGTTGGGTTTAAAGCTGGGACCAGGGTCATATTCAAAGTTTAAGTTCAGGTCTGGGGTCAGCATCGGAAGCGTGGGTCAGAGTCAGGGTTAAAAATAGAGCTATGTGTTCCTATAGTATGGCAATAAACAAACAAAAAGGACAGGTCTGGGTCATGGTTTGTTTAAGAGATTTGAAGATAAGGGTTTTGTTTGGTTGGTTGTTTTTCTTTTTGTTTTGAGACAGGGTCTCACTCTGTCACCCAGGCTGGAGTGCAGTGGCACGATCTTGGCTCACTGCAACCTCTGCCTCCCCAATTCAAGCAATTCTCCTGCTTTAGCCTCCTGGGTAGCTCGGATTACAAGTGTGTGCCACCCATGCCTGGCTTTTTTTTTTTTTTGAGATGGAATATTACTCTGTCGGCCAGGGTGGAGTGCAGTGGTGCAATCTTGGCTCACTGCAACTTCTGCCTCCTGGATTCAAGCAATTCTCCTGTTACAGCCTCCCGAGTAGCTGGGATTACAGGGGCCTGCCACCATGTCCAACTATTTTTTTTGTATTTTTAGTAGAGATGGGGTTTTACTATTTGGCCAGGCTGGTCTCAAACTCCTGACCTCAGGTGATCCACCCGCCTTGGCCTCCAAAAGTACTGGGATTACAGGCAGGAGCCACCACATCTGGCCGAAGATAAGGTTTGAGTAGGACTGAGGTTAAGGTCATGAGCAAAGTTGAGACTGGGCTAAAATGGGGTTCAGAGCTGGGCTTAGGTTGGAACTGAGTCCAATTGTAGGGTTGAGTTCATATTGGGCATTGATATGGAGGGGCAGATACAGGTTGAGGATGAGGTTGAGACTGAATCAGATTCTGGGGGTGAGTTCATATTGGGTGTTGGTATTGAGGGGAAGACATGGTTGGGTTGGGACTGACTCCGATTCTGGGGGTGAGTTCACACTGGGTGTCGGCATTGGGGGAGGACCAGGGTTGGGTTTGGGGTTGCGATCGAGTCGGTGTGCTTCCACTGTCATTTGCTCCCCAAATCCCTTCCCATCAAGGATCCAGAGAAGGACAAAAAAGCTGTGAGCACTCACTGGGGGACCTGGGTGTCCTGCAGGACCCCGTATCCCTGCTGGTCCAGGTGGGCCCTGGGAGAACAGGAAACAGAATTAAAAACTCCATCAGGTTTAAGATCAGAGAAGGCACTGGAGGTATCAATCACCACCTCCCTACCCACACCCCTTTATGAAAATAACTTCCCCTACCCGGCAGCAACGGCTACATCCCCCCAAATCCTGTCATCTCAGCCACCAGCTAATGGGACCAGAGACAGACATCTGTCCTAAGCCCAGCCCTAGCCATCAGGACCTTTTCCCACAAGTTCTACCAAGACCAGGGGCGAAGCTGGCTCAGTGATGGGAGGCACTGGAGCGGACGTTCTGGGGGGAAGTTGGGAATCAGTTGCCTCAGTGCCTGCCATGCGGAGTCACAGGCAGAGGGAAGGACGTGTCACTAAGAAGGGAGAAGGAGGTCACCCCCACCCCAGTGCCTTTCCAGTTCTTCGGGAGCCCCAGCTGTCCCTATCCTGTCTGCAGTTGGGTTCTGTGGCCCCATTGCTCCAGGCAGCTCAAGTACCTTCTGCTGCATGTAGGTACCGAGATGTGCCTGGGAAGGCAGAAAACTCCATGGCCTCTCCTACCCCACGGAGAATGATCTCTACATCCCTGGCCTCCTCTCTCTTCTGCTACCTGCCCCACCCCACCTCACTGGGGATCTCAACTCACCGCATCTCCTTTATCGCCTTTGATCCCCTTGTGACCAGGGGCACCCACGTCCCCCTGCAGAGAAAATGGGATGAAGGACCCAGCTTCCGTTCACCCCCGTCCTCCCCTGGACCCTTCCTCTCTGTGAACCCCTCACCTTGTCCCCTTCCTCGCCAGAAGGCCCAGCAGCTCCAGGGGGTCCCAGAGGCCCTAGGGGCCCTGGGATCCCATCTTTGCCAGTGGGTCCAGGGGGGCCACGTTCTCCCTGTTGTGGGGAACAGAAAGGGGGATGTCAGGGCAGGAATGTCCTGCAGGAGCCCAGTCCTGGGATGTGGCAGCACCAGACCTCGAGGAGGCCCTATGAATGGGATAGGCAGGTCACTTACTGGGGACCCCTTCTCGCCTGCAGGGCCAACGGGGCCTTGGTTGCCACTTTGGCCAGGAAGTCCAATGCCTCCTGCTGGGCCCAGAGGACCCCGCTCACCAGGGGAGCCCTGAAAACAGAGGTGACAGGTCAGGAATAATATCAGTAGTAGCCCTCCTTTATGGAGAGTTTTTAAGCCACACAGGTACTGAGTTCTGTGATTATCAGGACGGTATCTAACTTGTTCCCTTCCTGCATGTGAGGGGCAGGGCACGCTCTTCTCCTGCTCAAGAACACTCCATGGCTCCCATCTCACAGCAAAAGCCAAAGTCCTCCTGGTGGCCTACACACACACACACACACACACACACACACACACACACACACACACGTATTTATATACATATATACACACATATATGCACATATACACACATACATACATACATATGTAAATACATATGTATTTGTGTGTATGTGTATATATATGTATATACATGTGTATGTATGTATTTGTAGAGACAGGGTCTGGCTATGTTACCCAGGCTAGTCTCAAACTCCTGGGCTCAAGCAATCCTCCAGCCTCAGCCTCCCAAAGTGCTGGGATTACAAACATGAGCCACCACACCTGGCCCAAGAAAAAGGGTTTTTATATGTTGGTGGCCAAGACACAGGTAAGTATTTGTTGGATAAATCATCTCACTGAGGCTTGTGATCATACATGAGATGAGGATTCTCATCGTGGCTGTTTTACAGACAAGGAAACCGAGGCTTGCCAAGGAACACGACTGCCCAGCCAGTGAGCAACAGAACTGATCTCGGCTCACTGCAACCTCCACCGCCTAGGTTCAAGAGATTCTCCTGCCTCAGCCTTCGGAGTAGCTGGGATTACAGGCATCCACCACCATGTCCGGCTAATTTTTGTATTTTGAGTAGAAACAGTATTCCACCATGTTGGTCAGGCTGGTCTCGAACTCCTGACCTCAAGTGATCCGCCCACCTCGGCTTCCATCATGGGTTGTATCATGACAATGTCAAGCTTCCAAGACACTTGAGTCCCCTCCACCCTGCCCCCTACCCAGCACATGGAGTTATACTTACATTGGCCCCGACGGGCCCCAGGGGACCCTTGTCACCCTTCAAACCAGTAGGTCCCTGAAGGAGGAGATAATTCACAGTCAAGAGACCCCCAAGGGTGTCCCCAAGTCCTGTCTTCCTCTGGGGGGAGCTCATAGTCCCCACCCCTCTCCTGGGACTGGACACTGAGCTTTGAGGGGTCTGCCTTTCCCAGTTCCTGCCACCATTTTTTTTCTTTCATCATTTCCCCCACTCTAAATGCCACTCCCCCATCCCCCTGCGGCCCGCCCCCCGCCATCTTTTCCTTCTCTAAGGGACATGCAGGAGGGTCTCCAAAGATACTCACGGGGTCCCCAGGGGCCCCCTTGGGGCCGGGAAAGCCCCTGGGTCCAGCTGGCCCTTCCTTCCCAAGGGGTCCTGGTGGTCCCAGTTCCCCCTGCAGGAGTGGAAAGGAGGGAAGTCAAGCTCCAGGGAGGGGCTGTCTCCCTCCAGTCTGTGACTCAGGGCCCCTCCCCCATGAGACTGATTCTGAGCCCTTCGTTGATCTTGGATGTTCAGCCAAGATCTCCCGTAGACAATGTCTCACCTTGGCTCCCTCTTTGCCTTCCAGGCCAGGAAGACCTTGTTCACCAGGAGGTCCAGGGGGTCCCGGAGGCCCCCTTTCACCCAGAGGTCCCACTTCTCCTGTCTTTCCCTGGTGAGGAAGAAGGCTCCTCTTGAGTGAGGGTGGCCTGGGGGAGATGCTCAGGAGTCCAGCTTCCTCCTAAATATCCCCCAACTGGTACAAAACAAGGGAAGTTTAAGGTGTCCATGCTGACCTGAGGGCCCAAGACACCAGCTGGTCCAGGAGGGCCTGTCTGACCTTGGAAGCCCTAGAGAGAAAAATTAAATGAGGAGCGGGGGTGTTACATGGGGAATGGATGGAGGAGGGGGAGACAGGGAAGGCCTGATAGGATCAGGAATCTGGCCAGGCGCAGTGGCTCACGCCTGTAATCCTAGCACTTTGGAAGATCGAGGCAGAGGGGGTCACTCGAAGCCAAGAGTTCGAGACCAGCCTGGCCAACATGATGAAGCCCCATCTCTACTAAAAATACAAAAAATAGCCAGGCACGGTGGCACACACCTATAGTCCCACTCGGGAGGCTGAGGCAGGAGAATTGCTTGAACTCGAGAGGCGAAGGTTGCAGTGAGCCGAGATCGACCCACTGCACTCTAGCCTGAGTGACAGAGCGAGACTCCATCACATTAAAAAAAAAAAAAAAAAAAAAGGATCAGGTATCGAAGGTTGAGGGATTACTCACCAATTCTCCTCTCTGTCCAGGGTGCCCTGGTCGTCCATCTTTACCTTGGTGACCCTGGGGGATGAGGTAAGAAAGAGTTGGGGCACAGATACTGGGCTTCCTCCCTTCCCACATCCTCCACCCACCCGACCCACAATGAGGGTGATGTCACTCACAGGGGGGCCCTTTGGCCCAGGGAATCCTGGAGGGCCTTGGAGACCAGGGAGGCCCTGAAATGGAACCAAAGTCATTGTCTCATCCCTCCTGCCTGACTGCCTACTCCCTGACACAGCAACAGGAGCCAGCATACACTGAGTGCTTACTGCATGCCAGGCACGAGGCAGAGCATTCACCACACAGCAAGTCATTTTATTCACTACTGCAGCCCTTTGGGGTGGAGACTGAGGTCACTTCCATTTTACAGAGGAGAAAACCAAGGCACAGAGAGGTTAAGTGTCTTGCCCAATGTCATAGTAGGTTAGTGGCAGAACCAGGACTTGAACTCATGGCTCTCTGACTTCAGAGGCTGTGCTCCTTCTTTTTTCTTTTTTTAATGGTGAGGTCTTGCTCTGTCACCCAAGTTGGAGTGCAGTGGTGTGGTCATAGCTCACTGCAGCTTCCAACTCCTGGACTCAAGTGATCCTCTCATCTTAGCCTCCAGAGTAGCTGGGACTACAGGCAGGCACCACCACGCCCAGTGAAGCTGTGCTCTTCCCACTGCATGATAATGTCTCTTCATCTCCTGGGCTTGTCCTCCACTCAGAATCTCTCTCTCTCTCACACACACACACACATAGACATGCACACACACACACACATGCACACACACTCACCTTTTCTCCAGGGATCCCAGGGGCCCCGTCCTGGCCCACATCGCCCTAGGACAGAGAGAAAGACTCAGGCCCCAGAACAAACTCAACTGGGAAAAATTGGGAGGGACTAGCTGAGCCTGGGGCATCGGGGGCCTCGATCGCCCACCCATCCCATACCTTGGGGCCTGGTTGCCCTGTGGCACCTGGTTGCCCTCTCTCTCCACGGGAGCCCTGAGCAAAAAAAAAAAAAAAAAGGCAAAGATCAGATGTGAGGGGGTGGGGAGCCTGGGAAATGGGACCGAGTCTTCCAGGTCCCCTCCCCTTGTGACTCCCTCTCTTGCCCCACCAGGGTCATTGATATAACCCAAACCCTTTCCCTGCCCACCGATGATCCCTCCACCACCTCGCCTTCCCAGCCCTGTCCCCAAGTCTCAGCAGGATAGGGGCACTCTCTATTTTCTTACTGGTGGTCCCCGCTCTCCTTCCAGCCCTGGCTGTCCTGCCTTTCCCTGAAAATAAATTGTAAGAGAGAAAGCAGAAGAGAATTAGAGTGCAAAGGCATGACCCAAACACAAAATGGCACCTAGTCACAGACCCAGAACCGTGCCTGCCACACATTTATTCACAAGCCTTTCAGTCATACACATACACACAAATACAGCTTATACTCACAACCATGCAAAGATCGCAAACACACAATTACAACTATCGTTGCATCTACAGAGTCCAAATGTGCAAGCATGTTTGCCCACACAGACATATATTTATGACAGCTGTACAGTATGCATACCATGATTGCATGCAATCATGACATGCATTTGGCAACCCACAGCCTGAAGATGACACACAGAACTCATCATGCAATAGATCTCTTGCACACATGTATACCCACTGTAAACACATGCATGCCTGGATTCATCTGAGGACCTTGTCCTGGTAAGCACAGCAGCATACATACACTCATGTACATATATACAATGTTCATTAACACTATTACAATACACACATAGCAACACAAATACAATACATGCCTGTATACACATCACTCAGTGTGCACAGAAGCACAGACATGTGTATACACATGTCCTTTCACACATGTGTACAAGCTTCTTGCACACATTTATGCCCACCATCATGCCCTTGTTTGCCCAGGCACAGGCCTGCAGGCTGCAGTACTCAAACCCTGTCTGATCTATATTGAAAGACACATGAAACACACATACACATACCTACAGTCATATTTATGGTAATACCATGTGTGATCACCTACATGTGTCATGCATTGCATATAATAGCATGTGTGCACACAACTGCTTCGAGGCATAGACACAGACACCCAGGGTCCACCCATCGTCAGGCACATCCACACATGCTGTTCCCCTCAGACAAGTTTGCCTCCCTCCCTTACCCCCAGTCATGACTCACCGACTTCCCTTTCTCTCCTATGGGTCCCAGGGGCCCGGGAAATCCAATGGATCCCTGAGTGGAGAGAATTAGAAAGAAGACATGAGGGCGAAGAGTGAGTGGTGCATGGAATTGGCCCCTCATACCATCCTTTGGGGCATTTCCCGGTCACTGATTCCAGAAGCTTCCTTGGTCTCTAAAGCCCCAGCCGCCTCCAAGGCAGCCCTCTTGTCTCCTCTCCCTTCCTCTCCTCCCTTCTCATTTCACTCCAGCAAAAGCGGCCTCCTCGATGTCCCTTGGGCACAGCAGTATGTTCCTGCCTCAGGGTCTTTGCACTGGCTGCTCTCTTTGCCTGAAATGCTCTTCTCCTAGGTCTCCACAGAGTCAGCCACTCCTGACCATTTAGGTCTCATTCAGATGTCACCTCCTGAGAATGCCTTTCTTCCACCATCCTGACTTTCACACATTGTCCAGGTCACCCTCTGTCTGTCACATTGTGCTATTTTGTTTTCCCAAGAACTCTTGCGTTGAAACGACTCTTATTCACTTACTTATTCAATGCCTGTTTTCCTTCACTGGGACATAGCTCACTGGTCTTACTCCCCACTGCCTGGCACACAGTGAGTGCTTTTTAATATTTGTTAACTGACTCCAGTCCATGCTGGAGGAACCTTCCCTCTGCTTGGGGGAAGACATCGGAGGCTCTGATATCCTCTCACATGCCTCACTGTGCAGACTGAGTTCAGATCAGAAAAGAGATTTGCCAAGTTCCCCAGGTGTGGGTGGCGTCCAGCCTCAAATCCCATTCCAGGCTCACTCTACCCTCCCTTCCCATCTGGGGGCTCCATGGTCCCTATACTCATTTTTTTTCCTTTTTCTTTAGAGACAGAGTCTCACTTTGTCACCCAGGCTGGAGTGCAGTGGTGCAATCATAACTCACTGCAGCTTTCACCTTCTTGGCTCAAGTGATCCTCCTACATCAACCTCCTGAATAGCTGGGACTACAGGTGCATGCCACCATGCCCAGCTAATTTTTAAAATAATTTTTTAGTAGATACAGGGTCTCACTATGTTGCCCAGGCTGGTCTTGAACTCTTGGCCTTTAGTGATTCTCCCACCTCAGCCTCTGAAAGTGCTGGGATTACAGGTGTGAGCCACCACACCTGGCCCCTACACTCTTCAAGGATCCTGCACACATGCACACAAGGACTTTCTAAAATCTTAGTCCCTGCCAGGTACAGTGGCTTATGCTTGTAATCCCAGCACTTTGGGAAGCCGAAGTAGGAGAATCACTTGAAGTTGGGAGTTTGAGACCAGCCTGGGCAGCTAGCAAGACGCTGTCTCTGCAAACAACTTAAAAAATCATTAGGCATAGTGGTGTGTGCCTGTGGTTCCCAGCTACTGAGGAGGCTGAGGCATAAGGACTGCTTGAGTTCAAGAATTGGAGGCTGCAATGAGCTATGATAGTACTACTGCACTCCAGCCTGTAGGACAGAGTGACCCCCTGTCTGAAAGAAAAGAAAGAAAGAGAGAAAGACAGAACAAAGAAAGAAAAGAAAAGAGAGAGGGAGGGAGGGAGGAGAGGGAGGAAGGAAGGAAGGAAGGTAGGAAGGAAGGAAGGAAGGAAAGAAGGAAAAGTTATCTATTAAAACTAAGTTAAAAGTTTTTCCCGATCATTAAAAAGAAAAAACTAGTTAAAGGGAAAGGATTCAATGTCAAGGGAAATCACACACACACACAAAAGTGCCGACAAATTCAACGTAGTTCCATAGAGCAAAAATAATGGAACTCTGGGAGGATTCTGCACTTAAATATCTTCCCAAATGTCTTTTTTTTTTTTTTTTTTTTTTTTTTTTTGAGATTTAGGGTGGCTTTCAACATTGCCCAATCTGGAATGAAATGGCGCAATATTGGCTCGCTGCAACCTCCCCCACCAGGGTTCACACACAGCCCAGGGAACGGGGCACCCATCCTTAGGAAGTGGGCCTG
>CAUYLG010025023.1:0-29292 GCA_963573385.1 Cacajao melanocephalus | reverse complement strand
CTGCTTTTAATATTTGTTCAGATCCGGCGTGGGGTGTTTTTTATATATTTATTTTATTATTTTTTTTTTTTTGTGGGGGTGGGTGTTTGTTTGGTAAGGAAGGAAGGAAAGAAGGAAGGAAGGAAAGAAGGAAGGAGGGAGAGAGGGAGGGAGGGAGGGAAGGAAGGAAGGAGGGAGGGAGGGAAGAAAGGAAGGAAGGAGGGAGGGAGGGAAGGAAGGAAAGAAGGAAGGAAGGAGGGAGGGAGGGAAGGAGGAAAGAAGGGAAGGAGGGAAGGAAGGAGGGAGGGAGGGAAAGAAGGAAGGAGAGAGAAAGAAAGAAGAGAGAGAAAGAAAAGAAAAAGAAAGAAAGAGAAAGAGAGAGAAAGAAGGAAAAAGGAAGAGAATGAAAGAGAAAGAAAGAGAAAGAAAGAAAAAGAAGGAAGAGAAAGAGAAAGAAAGAAAGGAAAGAAAGAAAGAAAGAAAAACGGAAGAAAGAAAGAGAAAGAAAGAGCGAGCAGGATGTGGTGGCTCACACCTGTAATCCCAGCACTTTGGGAAGCCAAGGTAGATGGATCACAAGGTCAGTAGTTCAAGACTAGCCTGGCCAAGATGGGGAAACCCCTTCTCTACTAAAAATACAAAAATTAGCCGGGTGTGGTGGCAGGTGCCTGTAATCTCAGCTACTTGGGAGGTTGAGGCAGGAGAATTGCTTGAACCTGGGAGGCAGAGGTTGCAATGAGCCAAGATCGTGCCACTGCACTCCAGCCTGGGTGACAGAGCAAAAAGAAAGAAAAAAGAAGAAGAAAATGTAACATTCTGTCTTTGAAGCCAATTTTTTAAGGTCATTTGTTTTCAGACCCATTGGTAAATTTGTGTTTGTTTCAGATGAAAGGTGTGTGTTTCTCTCTCACGTGTAGAAACATGTAGTGTTTCTTAAATTCCAATCCCAGTGGAAACTTACCCTAATGGATAGCCAGTGTGCTCTCAGTAATGTCACAGGGGTGCCTTTGCTCCCTGTGGGCCCGTGCCCACCGTAAGTGATTGCTTCCTGGGGTTGTGGCACTGCATCAAGTTCCCCATCGTCACATTCCCAACCTTCTCCATAGAATTCTCTTCTAGAGACTACCAGGTTCGTCGATCAAATTAGCCTAATACCTAAAACCCAAGTTTTATTCCTAAAGTATTTTAACCCTATGCCAAGATTTGGCCCTCCAAATCATTTCAATGTACTTCCTCTGATAGGTAATTAATCAGAAGCAGAAAAATTAGATAAAGTGCTGATCTCATATTTCATTAGTTGTTATATTCCCCAATCTTTACCTCACCCTCAATACTACTGTAGTATATATTAAAAGCAGGACTAAAATCGATTTGCATTTGGCAAGTCCAACCTAAAGGCTGAAAACAAAATACGGACCGGTCCTGATGTTTAGCTTAAGGATATAGAAACATGCTCTATCTGTTAACTGCTCAGTCCCATGAAAGTTCTTACCCAGTATTACAAGAAAAACTGATTGTGTTGGGATATTCAAAAGTTGTATATCGTACTGCTCCATTTTCTAAGATTCCAGCAAAAGGACATACTCTGGCTGTGATATAAAGATAAAAAATGTTACTTTTGTTTGTTTGTTTTTTAAAAAAAGATAAACAGGTAAATTTCTATTTATAGAATTTTTCATTAAATAAAACATATAAATTCATTTTCATCCTTTGGTTCAATAACTTTACTGGTGACTATTCTGAGAAAGCAATTCAAAATTAGGCAAGTGACGTATGTACTAAAGCGTTCATTACACTGTTTCTCCTAATAACAAAATTTGAACAGGCCGGGCGCAGTGGCTCACGCCTGTAATCCCAGCACTTTGGGAGGCCGAGGTGGGCGGAGCACTTGAGGTCAGGAGTTTGAGACCAGTCTGGCCAACATGGGGAAACTCCATCTCTACTAAAAACACAGAAATTAGCCAGGCATGATAGTGCATACCTGTAATCCCAGCTACTCAGGAGGCTGAGGCAGGAGACTAGCTTGAACCCAGGAGGCAGAGGTTGCAGTGAGCCAAGGTGTGACCACTGCACTCCAGCCTAGGCAACAGAGCAAGACTCTTTCTCCAAAAAAAAAAAAAAAAAATTGGAGACAGTTGAAGTGTTCACTATCAGGGGACAGTTTTAATTACCATGGTAAATCAACAATTGAACTGTTATGTAGCCAATAAAATATGAATTGTGAAGTTTGTGGAGATACAATTTTTATGCTGATGAAAATAGAAAAATACAAAATTATACCTACTCTCTGTAATGATGCAAATGTATATGCATGAAAAATAAAAAAATAAAATTGTTAGTGTTCCAGAGTTATAGCTGATTTTTTTTTTCTTGAGACAGAGTCTCACTCTGTCACCCAGGCTGAAGTGCAATGGTACAATCTCGGCTCACTACAACTTACACCTCCTGGGTTCAAGTGATTCCCCTGCCTCAGCCTCCTGAGTAGCTGGGACTACAGGTGTGAGCCACCATGCCCAGCTAATTTTTGTATTTTTAGTAGAGACGGGGTTTCACCATGTTAGCCAGGCTGGTCTTGAACTCCTGACCTCAAGTGATCTACCCACCTCAGCCTGCCAAAATGCTGGGATTACAAGCATGAGCCACCACACCTGGCCCTGATTTAAAGAAAATTTTTCCCTAATGATGTTAAAGCAGCTTTGTATTAAAAATTATGTTTAGACTCTTTAAATCAAAAGCATAGTAAAATCAACTTGCATGAACATGCATGATTTTGACAAAGGTCATGTTCATAACCAAAATAACCAGAGCCCGGACAGGTCCGTATGCCTATTTTTACTGCTTAACGTTTATAAATAATTGAATTTACTATACATTCAATCTGGTTGATTGCATGATACTTGACTATAAAGAATACTGCTAGCATGATATCACAGAACCATGTTCTAAGAAATAAATAAAAGCAACCATTTACAACAAAGCTATAGTGAGATTGATATAATTTATATTATATTATTTAATTTAATATACTTTCCTATATTTGATTATAATGTATATCATATAGATAATGTAGATGAAATTAGTATTCATTTCAGCAGTTATTAGGTCTGCTTTCATTTTCAGACAAAGTCCAAAGATAGGCTGATTCCTCAAGTTTTGTTTTTCCAAATGTCTCTTTGGCATCAGTTGACATTTCAAAGTCTCTCCACCATTCTTTTAACTTCTGTAGTGTTCCTTTCTCCTTTTGTCATACCAGGTCTCATTTTTAAACCTGCCCTAGTTCCAGGTAACGATCTTCTCCTCTTCTATAGCAGCTATTACCCTCACTCTCTTTGTACATAGAGAACCCCCCAAGACCATCTCATTTCTCTCCAACCTGCCTTTCTGCAGTGTCTACTGGCCCTCTGCACTCTGAGCATGCGAGGTAGCTTACTGCCCCAAAATATCCAGAATCCAAATGACAGGAGAGAATGTGAGAGAAGGTGCTGACTTACGTGTACATTTCAGAGTATTGATGGGCCACATTCCTGTGAGAGGGCAGGTAAAGCGTCTCATCCCTCCCCGGGACAGGTAGCCCGGCTTGCAGGAATACACGATCTCCTCTCCCGGCTGATAGGTTGTTTTTAATGGGACCACTGTGGAAAATGGTAAATCATCTGGCTTGGGACAAGCTGAAAGAGAGCACAAAGCAGATGGGTAACCAATCTTTATTTGCATTTTAAAGTTCAGCTAAGCCCACAAATGAAAAATGTGTGTACCGTTACCAATTCCCATGCCAAGTATACCAAGTTCCATGCCAAATACTTCGTATACAATATCTCATCTAATCTCCTCAACAACCATTTGAAGGAGGTACTATAATTATCCCCATTTTACAGGTCAGTATGCTGAGGCTTAAATTGGCTACATATCTTACAGAGGAACTTTACACATAACAATAGTAAAGAATCAGTATCAATCCAGTCTCTCCAGCATCCACTCTAAAGAGAATTTAGTTATCATTATTATTTATTTATTTGAGATGGAGTTTTGCTCTTGTTGCTCAGGCTGGAGTGAAATGGCAGGATCTTGCCTCGCTGCAACCTCCGCCTCCCAGCTTCAAGCAATTCTCCTGCCTCAGCCTCCCGAGTAGCTGGGATTACAGGCGCCCACCATGATGCCTGGTTAATTTTTGTATTTTTAGTAGAGACGGGGTTTCACCATGTTGGCCAGGCTGGTCTTGAACTCCTGACCTCAGGTGATTCACCCATCTCGGCCTCCCAAAGTGCTGGGATTACAGGCGTGAGCCACTGCACTCGGCCTAGTTATCATTACTGATCCCTGACATATACTAAGGAATTGGACATATTTATTTTTTCGAAAGCAAAAAGTACTTACTGCGTCCTGCAATAGCAACATGGCAGAGAAAACTCAAGAACAAGATAAGCACTGGAGGAATCATTGCGGATGATTCACACCGGCACTCCCAAAGTGGTTTTCTTCTGCTGAAAAAACAGAGGCAAATGTAAAAGCGCTTAAACATTAATCATTTTCTGGTGTACTTTTATCTTTGTAAATAGAAGGAAGATAAAGTGTCATTATTTGAATGGAACTCTGAGACCCACGTTCTTTAATAATTTACTTTCCACTGTGTGGCTCTGTTATGAAATCTTTGCGAGATGGTTTCTGTCTTCATGTTTTTGTTAATGGCACAAAACAGTTTGTTATTGCTTTTGACAGAAACTTGGTGTCTCCTGGGTTGCCTGGACTTCTCATTCTGCATCTTTTCTTTTGTGTATGTTGTAGATGGAACACCAAAAGATCGAAGCTCCTGTTTCACCCACACCCTTGGCGTATAAACTTTGGACAAACACTCTGTTTTCTCATCTCCACCTCTCTAAAAGGATGTTCCAGTTTTCAGACGTTTGATTATAAAGAATGTCTTCAAGGAGTCACTTACAACTTTAATTCCCTAAAAACTGAGCTCAACATCCTCTTTCACGAGCTCCTGTAGCTCCAGTTAGGACCTTAGAGCTATCCTTGAATCTTCTGTCTGCTCTCATGTCAAATCAATACAAAGTCCTGCTCATCCACTCTTAATATGTCTTGGATCTGTCCAGACAGAGTTCTAGATCTGTTTCAGGAATTCGAAAGTTGATATGAAATTAATAACTTGAGACTTGAAGAAGAAAAAAAGTTGAGCAGGACAAGAGAATGGACTAATGCGGATGCGGCTTCAGGTGGTGGGGGCGTCCTTGATTTGCTGGTTCTCTTCTACATGATTTGCTCTAAAAAAAAATTGATATGTAAATGGACAATGTCCAGGCCATATGCGAAAACAGAACTCTGGCCCACACATCTGTAACAACCAGTCTAAAAAGCCAAACATGCAACTTCTACAGCAATTGGCCCAACTTAAGGCCAACCAGAGAAATCCAAACATATTTATCTAATGAATCACCTGGACGCCCCACTTCTAGTTAGTTTCCCTCCATCTTCCCCATAACAACAATCCATTGGAGCACACCCGAAGCCTTCTCTTTTCTCTATTATAAAGCATTCCCACTCCTCTGCCTGACTTTAAGTCCCTGCCAAACACAACTATTAATGGCCGCCTCCCTCGCTATAGCCAGCTCTGAATAAATAACCTCTGCTTGCTCTCATTTGTGCAACCTTGGTTTATATCCACAGATCTAAAGTTCCTTGAGACACATCAGCTTGAGAAATCTCCATCTGTCAGGCAGATGATGCTTAAACTATGCTCATAATGAACATTGTGTTCCATAATAAGGAGAGTCGTGTGTGCTGCCGCTAATGTGAAATAACAGTGGTCCTTCCCCTTTTGAACTTCTAAGGGGAAGGAGATTCTTGTTCTCTGGATAACTCCCAGGTTCTGCTTTATTGCAGAGAATTTCCTGGGTGAGTAAAGAAGAAAGAAAACTAATGAAGTCAGGAGGGGCCAAGTTGTTCTATAGAGTAAGATCTGAACTAGATGGGGAAAAGGAGAGAAAAACCAAACAGGTTGGGCATCAGTAAAAGAAAATTTGAAAAAAGGTTAAAATTGAGAAGAGAACGTTTTTGGCAACAGCTACAAACTGAGTGCTTGATATTGAGAAGAGAGGACAAGGAGAAGGGTTTTTAATGGTTTCCTGGTGGATGGGCTCCTTTGCGTGATGAAATTTGGGGTGGGGATGTAGAAATAGTTTATATTCTGTTTTAGGTGGTTGTTACTTGGGTACATGCAATTTTCAAAAGTCATCAAGCCAAATATTTAAGATCTGTGCATTTCCTCAATTACACCTCAACTGGAAAACTATGCACTCCTTTCCTCCTTTTTTCCTTCCCTTCCTCCTTCCTTCCCTCCTTTTTTCCTTCCCTCCTTCCTTCCTTCTTCCTTCCCTCCTTCCTTCCTTCCTTCCTTCTCTCTCTACCTCCCTCCCTTCCTCCTTTTCATCCTAATTCAGTCTAAAAATCACAAGGAAAACCTGAAGGTGGCAGTCACGGTTCTCTGTGTAAGGATGGCAGCATGATGGTGTCACAAGCTTAGCTACATATGGGAGGTTGAGCAAACAAGCAAATATATTGAGGATAATGGGTGTCAGTTTCTCACTAAGAGAAGTAACAATGTGGAAAGAAGGAAAGTTAGCATGAACCTTGAGGTGTTGGATCGAAAATGGAGACAGTACAAATTGTGCATATATATAAACAGATACAGAAATAAATATAGATATGCTGGTATGTACATATGTGTGAATATATGCTTGAATATACATATAACTCTTAGTTCTGTCCACTAGGATAACCTGGGAGTGGCAGTATATCCAGCAGCAATGAGCACACACAGTGCCCAAATCCTGGTTGCTAAATGCAATTCTCGGCCGGGCATGGTGACAAATGCCTGTAATTCCAGTATTTTGGAAGGCCTGGGTGGACAAATAGCTTGAGGTCAGGAGTTCAAGACCAGCCTAGCCAACATGGCTAGGCTGTCTCTAGAAAAACCTCAACTAAACCCTGTCTCTGCAAAAACTACAAAATCTAGCCAGGCATGATGGCAGGTGCCTGTAATTCCAGCTACTCAGTAGGCTGAGTCAGGGGAATTGCTTGAACCTGGGAGGCAGAGGTTGCAGTGAGCTGACGTGATCACAACCCTGCACTCCAGCCTGGGCAACAGAGCGAGACTCTGTCTAAATAAATAAATATAATTCGTCATTGAAACACACCAAAGCTCCTTGGAAAATTGGCTGATTCTTGAACTGAGTCAGAATAAAGTACAAGATAAGCCTGGAACACCATTTTGAACAACTTAGGTAATGTTCAGAGAGTGATAGGGACACGTCCAAAGGACAGAGAAGCCATTTGAAAGGGGCTCTCTTGGCCTGGCATGGTGGCTCATGCCTGTAATCCCAGCACTTCAGGAGGCCGAGGCGAGTGGAGCATGAGGTCAGGAGTTCCAGATCAGCCTGGCCAACATGGTGACGTCCTGTCTCTACTAAAAATACAAAAATTAGTTGGGCATGGTGGTGCCAGCTACTTGGGAGGCTCAGGCAGGAGAATCGCTTGAACCAGAGAGGCAGATGTTGCAGTGAGCCAAGATCATGACACTGTACTCCAGCCTGGGTGACACAGTGAGACTCTGTCTCAAAAAAGAAAAAAAAAAAAAAAACAGAAAGGGGCTTTCTCTGGTCAAATCTGTTACAATATGCATGTCCAAATATGTAATAATAGCAATGGATTATAACCCACTGAATAAAATAGGAATCAGTGAGTCCACAATGATAGTAATCAACAGATTAACAATTGTGGAGAGAAGAAAGTTCTTCCTTAGAGTATAATGCCACAGAATTAATATAGTAGAAATACTGGACTTAGAGAATCATAATTTCGAAATAATCATAGAAATATTTAATTCTGGCAAAGAAATATCAATCGATGCCAAAACCAGGGGATACAAGTAGGGTGAGAAATGTTCAGACAGCCTTAAACGTGTCTCCACATAAAATTTATTACAAAGGAGACAAAGAGAAACTTAGAGGGGAAGAACCTGGTAGACATCATCTTAAGCAAGTCATCAAAATTAATGTCACCAATAACGGGACAAATTGGCATGTATGCCCCCCAACAGAGGATGCAAGGGGAAGCACACAGCATCACTCCTGTGGCATTCCTGCCAAAAGCAGAGTAACCTGGATTGTGTCATGAGAAAGCACTGTGAACACAAATCAAAGGACATCATGCGAAATGGCTGCCCTGTCAGCTTCAAAAGGGCAAATGCCATGAAAGGTAAAGAAAGACCTGAGGAACCCAGGGAGACATGAGAAGTGAGTGCACAGTATGGGCCCGAGGGGGCATTTGGTGACCCTTGAATGGGAGGGTCTAGGGTCTCTGGGTAAAGAGAACAAGGAAGTTTGTGTTCTATTCTTGCAACTTTTCTGTATGTTTGAAATTTGAAATCATTTAAAAGATAATAAAGAAGAAAAAGAAGGAAAGAAAGAGGGAGGGAGGAAAGAAGGAAGGAAAAAGGAAGGAAGGAAGGAAGGAAAAGAGAGAAAGAAAGAAAGATGTACCCTTTTCATGATTTTCTTGAGAGTCCTTTTAATGAGGTGTGATTTTTAAACTGGATATGAGGCCTCAGATTTTATTTGCATCACCCCCTAAAAAGGAATGCAAGCTTGGCCCTACCCACTCTGCCTTCATTGACACTCAGCTCCTATTTCCCAGCTACTGAACTTTGAAAAATTATGCAAAATAACGGTGACAGGAAAATGGAGAAAACACTAAATCAAAGTTAGTTTGACAGCGTTTGTGGGCCGCCACGTGTTTGTGATTATACTTTGATATTTACTCTTTGGCTAGTAAAAATTTCCATTGTTTGTACAATGAAATACAAAGATAATGAATGTAATCTGCATAATCAATAAATTATGATTATTATAATTATGATTAATTTATTAATAATCATAATTTTAGAATTATGATTATTGCTAGCTCACCATCATGCCCCGATAAATTTTTGTATATTTAGTAGAGGCAGAGTTTCACCATGCTGGCCAGATTGGTCTCAAACTCCTGGACTCAAGTGATCTGCCCACCTCAGCCTCCTGAAGTGCTGAGATCGCACGCGTGAGCCACTGCCTCTCGCCAAACTTGAACATGTCTGAGAACAACAAGATGTTCCTAAAACTCTCCCAGAAACGCACATGGCCCTAATGAAAAAGTCTTTTAGGGAGATAAAATGCAATTCTACCTTTCAATTATTTTCACCTTCCAGAGGTGAAAATTAGTCCATGTAACTTGAGCACCAACTGATTGATCCGTTGACTGATCTATCTTCCCTCCACGTACTTTAATTCACATTCCTAAAACTAACCTATGATAATAACTGAGGGGCTGGCTGCTAACCAGTGTTAAATGACAGTTTTAAGGACACACTTAAACTTACCGTTGAAATTTTATTTGGCAGAGCAAATGGAAAAACCATCAAGAAAAAATCTGCAGAATTTTGGCAAACCAAGTGGCTGTCTTGTATTTTCGGGGTTTATACTCACCAGCAAAGGTTGGCCACTCTTGGCTTTAATGTTACACTTAACACGCTGTTAATATATTTTAACAATCATGATCAGGCATATCTGAGAATTTAAGAATATATAAAATAACAACTTTTTTTTCACAAGTAACATAGGACCTCGTCTTTTGAAACTGTTAACGACTTTATAGCATTTCTTATCCTAATTTGTAAATCAAACGAGAGAGACCTGGATTCAGAGTCCAAGGTTTTTGTCTTCCTGAAACTACATTGCATCACATGTTCAAAAAAGTTCTTATTTACTTCCCAAGCAGAGACTTTGACCACAACATTAAACATTTAGCAACAGTTTATTTTAAAAAAAACCAAAAACTACTTTCAATGTTGTCTCTTTCTGGGTTGGAATTCTCATCAATCTCTATCAACCACATTCAGAGAAAAGATCCAAGTGCCTTCCCTTTATGATAAAATATATCAGGAACTATATATGCATTTATAAGGGGTATAAACATGTCACAGGGCTTAATGGGCATGATTAAATATGTCTAGAAATGTATAATGGGCCTAAGTTGGCACTAGTGAGGTTCTCTGAATACAGATAGCTTTTACCTTGAAAAAACTCATATCCATATGTTGCAATTTCTATTTTTATCTAGAGTAGTTATTCTTATCCTTGGCTGCATAGTAGATGCTCCTGATTGTTGAAAATACCAATACTCATAATTTCTGGATACAGTGCTTCATAAAATAGTTGTTCAGGTAAGTATGATTGAAGTAAGGATAAAGACCCACTGATCTAGTGTGTCAATGTTTACCTAAGACAAGTTCAACTAACAGGGTTCCACCACATACGTTTTTCTCTCCTGCCAAAGTGAGACTATTTTCTCTACTTTGAATATTACACAGCTCTGAGTCTCCTTTGAATTTTCTCCCAAATGCCATTAATGCATTTATTTAATTATATATTTGGGTTTTTGGTTTTTTTTTTTAAGACAGGGTCTCACTTTGTCGCCCAGACCGGAGTGCAGTGGCATGATCACAGGTCACTGCACCACCACGTCTGGCTAATTTTTTGTATTTTTGGTAGAGACAGGGTTTCGCCATATTGTCCAGGCTGGTCTCGAACTTCTGGCCTCAAGTAATCCTCCCGTCTCTGCCTCCCAAAGTGCTGGGTTTACAAGTGTGAGCCACCACGCCCAGCCTTATTTTTTATTTCTTTATTTTTTGTAGAGGTGGGGTCTCCCTATGTTGCCCATGCTGGTCATAAACTCCTGGCCTCAAGTGATCTGCTCACCTCAACCTCCCAAAGTGCTGGCACTACAGCCATGAGCCACCGTGCCCAATCTTTCTTTATTTTTCTTTTTCTTTTTTTTTCTTTACAAACTCTTACTAAGCCCTTACTAAGCTGTACTTTGTGGTTGATAGTAGAATTTCGGAAATAAACAAGAGTTGACTATTGCCTGTAAGGAATTCACAGTTTCCTAAGACCGAGGTACAATGCTGCAAATACAATCACAGAAGAAAGTGTCAGGGGCGTGTGTATGGCTGCACAGAAGGATGTAATAGTAACGATGAGGATGTTCCCGGTTGTTGCCAAAGCACAGAGGCATAAAACAGCATCATGCTCCCAATAGTTGCAAATTGTTGAGTGTTGCTGGTGCAGAATATTTCAGGTAAGGAGTAGCAGGAAGCAAAGCTGGAGAGGTGATAGGAACTGGATGACAAAGGCTTTTTTTTTTTTTGAGGCAGTGTCTCTCTCTGTTGCCCAGGTTGGAGTGTAGTAGCGTGATCTTAGCCCGCTGCAATCACTGCCTTCTGAGTTCAAGCCATTCTCCTGCCTTAGCCTCCTGAGTAGCTGGGATTACAGGCATTTGCCACCATACCCGGCTAATTTGTCTTGCTCTGTGGCCCAGGCTGGAGTGCAGTGGTGGGATCTTGGCTCACTGCAATCTTTGCCTCCCAGGTTCAAGCGATTCTCCTGCCTCAGCCTCCTGAGTAGCTGGGACTACAGGCACACCACCATGCCTGGCTAATTTTTGTATTTTTTGTAGAGACAGAGTTTCACCATGTTGGCCAGGCTGGTCTTGAACTCCTGACCTCAAGTGATCCACCTGCTTTGGCTGATCCCAAAGTTCTGGGATTACAGGCGTGAGCCATCATGTCCAGTCCGAAAAGGCACACAGATATTAACCAGAAAGTACTCATTCTTTAAGCCCGGAATCGAACACAGGCCACCGCTGTGAAAGGACAGAACCTTAGCTACGGAGCTACACCACTGGGCCTAATTTTTGTATTTTTAATAGAGACAGGATTTTGCCATGTCGGCCATGCTGGTCTCAGACTCCTGGCCTCAAGTGATCTGCCTGCCTTGGCCTCCCAAAGTGCTGGGAATACAAGCGTAAGCCACTGAGCCCAGCTGACAAAGACTCTTGTAAGCCATATTTAAGAATTAGAACTTATCTTGAAGGCGGTGAAGGGGAGGAAAAGGATCAGGTTTGTATGTTAGAAAGAATATTGATAGTAGCGTAGACGACACATTGGGATCAGGGAGTAGTGCAGGGACAGAGAGAGACTGGAAGAAGAAAAACCAAAGTATGTTGCCATGTAAACTCATCTTCCATTCATTCCACTCTCCAAACCAATGGCGTCTTCTGTGGTGTTACTGAGTGGGAGACATTACTATGAGATGAACAATATGAAATTGGCCACCATGATGAATCAGAACATGTGCTGTTCTTGGGAAGCATGCATTAGAGGGAAAGAATTTCCTTCCCCTTTCCCCCAAAATCATGGCCTGAAATGCCAGAAGAATGGAATCCCAGCGAAGGGCCAAGGACATTACTTAGAAACTGGCAGGAATTTTGCTAGGCAGATTCACCAACCCCTACATTAGGTGTTAGATTGGATTTGGAGAAAGGTACTTAGACATAATTGTGGTACTGAGTCTGTGGAGGATGATGTGCACCAAATAGAAAAAGGAGCATAGTCTCCGGCTCTTCACAGAATGACTCCATCAGAGAACGGGGGCAAGGTCATCACTGTGGTGAGAGTGTGGTGTCATGGCTAAGGACAGAGGTTTTAATCACTGTATACCTGAGTTGGAGTCCTGACTCTGCCTCTTAGTAGCTGTGTCATCTTGGGCAAGGAACATTCTCTAGTCAAGTTTTCATATCTAAAATGGAGATAATAAATAAAACCCCCCAGCCGGGTGCAGTGGCTCATGCCTGTAATCCCAACACTTTGGGAGGCCGAGGTGGGCAGATTGCGAGATCAAGAGATCGAGACTGGCCAGGCACAGTGGCTCACGCCTATAATCCCAGCACTTTGGAAGGCCGAGGCGGGTGGATCACGAGGTCGAGAGATCAAGACCATCCTGGTCAACATGGTGAAACCCTGTCTCTACTAAAAATATAAAAATTAGCTGGGCATGGTGGCGTGCACCTGTAGTCCCAGCTACTCGGGAGGCTGAGGCAGGAGAATTGCTTGAACCCAGAAGGCAGAGGTTGCGGTGAGCTGAGATCGCGCCATTGCACTCCAGCCTGGGTAACAAAAGTGAAACTCCGTCTCAAAAAAAAAAAAAAAAGACATCAAGACCATCCTGGCCAACATGGTGAAACCTTGTCTCTACCAAAAATACAAAAATTAGCTGGGCTTCTGCAAAGGCCTCAAGGAACTTTTATCCATGGCAGAAAGTGAAGAGGGAGCAGGGAGCAAGAGAAGGAGCTGGGAGGAGGTGCCACACACTTTTAAACAACCAGATCTCATGAGGACTCACTCCCTTGCACCAAGGAAATGGTGCTATATCATTCCTGAGAAATCTGCCCATAATCCATTCATCTCTCACCAGGTCACACCTTCAACATTGGGAATTACATTTCAACATGAGATTTGGGGGCACAAATATTCAAACTATACCAATAAACCAGAAGAAAACTCACAATTAAATAATCAGTCTCTCTCTTTGTTAGCTTTTAACCTTATGTTATATTTAGAATTTTCATCCTTGTAAGTGGGATCAAAAACTGAGCTAACCTTTCAGGAAGGCAACTAAGCTGTATGTTTGAAGGTCCTTAAATAGGTTTTACCTTTTGCTTAAATAATTCCACATCTAGGACTCTATCCTAAGGAAAAAGCTAACAGGATGGTAAGGAGGACAATCTAATGACATGAAAATTTTATTTTAAAATACATGTACAATTGGCTGTACATGTACAATTATACATGTAAAATACATGTACAATGGGGTGAGGTGGCTCACGTCTGTAATCCTGGCCTTCTGAGAGGTTGAAGCAGACAGATCACTTAAGCTCAAGAGTTTGAGACCAGCCCGGGCAACATGGTGAAACCGTACCTCTACCAAAAACATAAAAATTAGCCAGACGTGGTGACACATGCCTGTAGTCGCAGCTACCCAGGAGGCTGAAGCAGGAGGATCACTTGAACCCAGAGGCAGAGGTTGCCATGAGTTGAGATCACACCACTGTACTCCAGCCCGGGCAACAGAGCTAAAACCTATCTCAATTTTTAAAAAAATACATGTACAACATTGTGATACTGTTAAGAATATATACGCATGTACACAAACCTGCACATTCTGCCCATGTACCCTGGAACTTAAAATAAAAATAATTTTTTTTAAACAAGAGTATATCTAGAAAAAAATGCTGGAAGTTAGTGTGCCAAAATATTGAGTATTTGAGTTAAAAGGAGATTTTTTTTTCTCTATTTTCAAATTTTATGTAATATGTTTTACTATTTCATGATGGGAGAAAAAAAACTGATTTCTAAAAAAGATGAACAGGAGAGATGCCTGAAGACACACAAGGAAAAGCATAGGTTCTAACAACCAAGTCTCAGTAAATTTGACATAAATCCACAGCCCAATGGTATGAATTGCTAAACAAATGGTTTATGGGTATGTAGATGAATGTAGAATGATGACTGAAAAACAACATGAACTCTCTTCAAATATTTGAAGGTTTCAACAAATTAAATCCAATTCTGTTTTTTGACATCATTATTAGGTTAGTAGAAAAGGGGAAACACTCTTGCTATCATGTATGTCCCTCTTTTAGCAAAGCATTTGATGACTTATCTACTGGTATCCTTGGGAGTAAGATACTGAACTGTGGATTGGGATATGGTACTTCTAGATGATTTGACAGCTGTTTGTACAAACTGCATACGAACAGTTCTGCTCAATAGCTATAACATGAAACACCCAAACTCCACAGGGGTTTATTGCTGCCGTAGGTCTAGATTATATGAAAGGTAAATGAAGACTTGAAGAATGATTCATTATTTTTTAAGAAAGCAGAGGCACAAATGTCTCCCACAAATATCAACTATTGCTTTGTGTTTTAAACTTAAATCTTTAAGTTTATTTATTTATTTTTGAAACAGGGTCTTACTCTGTCACCCAGGCTGGAGTACAGGCATGATCTCTACTCACTGCATCCTCAACCCCCTGTTAGAAATAAACTTTTGGTGCTACAAAAGAAAAAGCAAATTTTCTCAGCAAGGCAATTTACTTCTATAGAAGGGTGCATTTCATAGATGGAGCAATGGCAAGTACACACCTGAACAAGGCAGGGAAAAGAGTTCTTATCCCTGACGCAGGTAGCCCCTACTGCTGTGTGTTCCCCTGTTGGCTAGGGTTGGACAGCACAGTCTAAGCTAATTCTGATTGGCTATTTTAAACAGAGCAGGGGTATGAGCCAGAGTGGCCAGGTGAGCAGTTTTGACAGGAAAGATGGTTATGGAACAGGTGACTAAAGGTGACTCAGGTCAGAGCAGGTGAACAGGAGTGACTAGGATGAAGCAGGTGACCAGGGGAACAGATGTGAACTACTGATTAGAGCTGGTGAGAAGGTTGTTTACTGAAACCAGGGGCAGGGAGATGAGGAATTTAAACTTTAAAATGGAGAACAAAGAACAGGGAAACTGAACATACTGACATACTGATTCTTTGAAGAGAAACTTAGAACTGGCTGTATTTAACATCCCAAGCTCAAGTGATCCTCCCACCTCAGTGCCCCGAGTAGCTGGGACTACTGGTGCACGCCACACCCTGCTAATTTTGAGTCTGGTTGTTTTGTTGTTGCTGTGGTGGTTGTTTTTCTTTGTTTGTTTGGTTTTGGTAGAAATTGGATTTCGCCACGCTTCCCATGCTGGTATTGAACTCCTGGCCTCAAGCAATCTGCCAGCCTCAGCCTCAGCCTCCCAGAGTGCTCCGATTACAGGCTTGAGCCACCCTACCTGGCCTAAATCTTTAAGTTCAAAGTAAGTATGAACACCCACTGATGTTGATTCATACTGCCCTTTCAAGGGGATCATGGATCTTAAGAAGCAGTCTTATGATATTGTGAAAGGAAACTGTCTTGGGCTCCCAAAATTACTAAGGAAAATTCAAGCTGAGAACTGCCTCCCATTCTATTCGAAGTCACCCCTCTGCTCATTGAGATAGATGTATGTCTGATTGCCTTCTTTGGAAAGGCTGATCAGAAACTCAAAAGAATGTAACCTCCCTGCTTTGGGTCTTCCTGCCTTTTCTTCACATTGTTCCACCTTTCTAGACCAAACCAATGTATTTCTTAAAGATAGTGTTTGGTGTCTCATGTCTCCCTAAAATGTATAAAACCAAGCTGTGCCCCGACCACCTTGGGCACATGTCATCAGGACTTCCTGTGGCTGCGTCCTCAACCTTGGCAAAACAAACTTTCTAAATTAACTGACACCTGTCTCAGATTTTCTGGGTTCACAATATCCAGGTATGTGAACAAACACAAATACATCAAGGAGCTTGACAGATGACTGCCCCTGTCTCCTAGATCAAAAGAAATTTAACTTATTATTTAACCTGTCAAGAATATCTGTGCTTTCCCGTTTGTTTCTATGTGCTCTCTCATTAATTTTCTTCAACATGACATGTCCCCTTCATCGACTTGTTCTGTTCGAAAATCTTCACTTTTATCTGTCTGCCAATATCCCACAGCTAAGGACCCTCATGCTACATACACACAAATATACTCTTCTACCCCTTAGTTCATCATTTTAAGAGCTGACAGTTAAGAAAAAAATTCAGGCCAGGCACGGTTGCTCATGCCAGTTGTCCCAACATTTTGGGAGGCCATGGTGGGTGGATCACCTGAGGTCAGGAGTTCAAGATCAGTCTGGCCATCATGGTGAAACCCATATCTACTAAAAATACAAAAATTAGTGGGGCATGGTGGTGGGTGCCTGTAATCCCAGTACTCAGGAGGCTGAGGCAGGAGAATTCCTTGAACCCAGGAGGCGGAGGTTGCAATGAGCCGAGATAGTGCCACTGCACTCCAGCCTGTGCGACAGAGCAAGACTCTGTCTTGGAAAAAAAATGAAAAAGAAAAAATTTCAAGAATAAGACAATAGACTGGGTGCGGTGGCTCATGCCTGTAATCTCAGCACTTTGGGAGGCTGAGGCAGGCGGATCACCTGAGATCAGGAGTTCAAGAACAGCCGGGCCAACATTATGAAGCCCCATCTCTACCAAATATATAAAAAATTTAGCTGGGTGTCGTGGTACATGCCTGTAATCCCAGCTACTCGGGAGGCTGAGGCATGAGACCCTCTTGAACCTGGGAGGCAGAGGTTACAGTCAGCAGAGATCACACCACTGCACACCAGCCTGGGCAACAGAGTGAGACTCTGTGTCAAAAAAAAAAAAAGACTATAGAATTCTTTCCTCATCCTATTCTATTAAATATTTTCAACAAATTGGATAAAGAATAAGAACAAAACTACAAATTTTCAGATGTTGAACAAAGAATGCAGACAGAGTTGATCTTAAAAAGCTTACCAGTTCAGCCAGAAACCACAGGATACATTTCACAAGATCACTGTAAATCTCAGTATGCAGGTGAAGTGGAGGAGGAAGCAGTGCCAGCTTGAAGAAGTTCCAGATGTTTCCATCAACTGTGAGTTTAGCCTAACCTTCTAGTGACAGCTGAAGTGTAATTGAATTAGGCTGTGTTCGCAGGCACAGAAAACTCCAGTCTCGAACACAATCACTGCTTTGTACTGTGTTGGTCAGACCAAAGTCTGACAGCTCTTCAGGAGCATACTGAAAAGCCAGACCTCACTGAAAGACAATGAAAACTCTGAAAGTCATGTAACAGGATAGCAAGTCAAAGAATCATGGAATCGTACCCTGGAGAAGACTAAGAAAGTCTCCAAATAATTCGAAAAGCATTATGTGAAAGGAGTTTTAAACTTGTTTTTCAGCGGATTCTGAGCACAGACTTTGGGTTAACGGGTACCAATTATAGAGAAGAAAGAAAGATTCATTGTGTGAAAAAAAATGTTTTTTTGGTTTCTTTTTTTTCTTTGTTTTTTTTTTTGAGACAGAGTCTCACTTTGTACCCCAGCCTGGAGTACAGTGGCACAATCTCAGTTCACTTCAGCCTTGACTTCTGGGGTTCAGTCTTCCTGCCTCAGCCCCTACCCACCCCCCCACCCCCACCAAGTAGTTGGGACTAGAGGTGCTTGCCACCATGCCTGGCTAATTTTTTAATTTTTGTGTGAAGACAGATTTCACCATGTTGTCCAGGCTGGTCTTGAACTTCTGAGCTCAAGTGATCCACCTGTCTCAGCCTCCCGAAGTGCTGAGATTACAGGTGTGACCCACGGCGCCTGGCCTAAGGTTTAATAATTAAAGACTTTCAGCAGTGAAATAGGTTTCTTCAAGAAGTGAGGTGCATTCTGTCAATCATAACATCAAGGTCTAGGCCCTGAAAGTTCAACTGAGTGATCAGATCGGGTCACTCTTCTGCTTAGATGTCCCATGGCTCCCCATTAAAATCAGAACAAAAAGGCCAGGCCTGATGGCTCACACCGGTAATCCCAGCATTTTAGGAGGCCAAGGCAGGCAGATCACCTGAGGTCAGAAGTCCAAGACCAGCCTGACCAACATTGGGAAACCCGTCGCTACTAAAAATACAAAAATTAGCTGGGCATGGTGGCGTGCACCTGTAATCCCAGCTACTTGGGAGACTGAGGCAGGAGAATCAGTTGAACCCAGGAGGCGGAGGTTGCCGTGAGCTGACATCACGCCATTGCATTCCAGCCTGGGCAACAAGAGCGAAACTCCATCTCAAAAAAAAAAGAAAAAATTAGAACAAAATGTAAACTTCCTATCCTGGTCTACCAGCCCCTGCATGATCTGGCTCTGCTGACCTGTATCAGCAGCTCTCTCTCTTTCCCACTTTTCATCCATGTATGCATTTACTCCAGGACTGTTCTTCAAGGTCAACCATGTGCCAGCACAGTTGTGAACACAGCGGGTAAAATCTCTACCCTGAACTTGCTGACATCATAGTGGGAGAAGAAAGACAAAATAAATAAATAATAAACAAATAAATAGATGAAGGGTTAATGTACGTGCTATGTAGAAAAATAAGCAGGGTAGGCCATACATGGTGGCTCACGCCTGTCATCCTGGCACTTTAGGTCGAGGCTGATGGGTCACTTGAGCTCAGGAATTCAAGATCAGCCTGGAAAACATGGCAAAATACTGTCTCTACAAAAAATACAAAAATTAGCCGGCTGTGGTGGTGTGTGCTTGAAGTCCCAGCTACTCAGGAAGCTGAGGTGGGAGGATTGCTTGAACCCAGGAGGCGGAGGTTGCAGTCAGCCAAGACTGTGACACTGTGCTCCAGTCTGGGCAACAGAGTGACACTCCATCTTAAAAAAAAAAAAAAAAATGCTGGGCGTGGTGGCTCATGCCTGTAATCCCAGCACTTTGGAAGGCCAAGGTGAGCAGATCACCTGAGGTCAGCAGTTGGAGATCAACTTGACCAACATGGGGAAACCCTGTCTCTATTAAAAATACAAAATATTTAGCCAGGTGTGGTGGCAGGCACCTGCAGTCCCAGCTACTCAAGAGGCTGAGGCATGAGAACCACTTGAAGCTAAGCGGTGGAGGTTGGAGTGAGCCAGGATTGTGCCACTGCACTCCAGCCTGGGTGACAGAGCAAGACCCTACCTTAAAAAAAATAAATAAATAAATAAATAAATAAAATAAAATACAAATATATCCTGGAAAAGTTAAGCTTCATTCATATTGCAATATGAATTAATTAATTTAATCAGATGACATATATACAGCAGATAGAGTAGCATTCAAAAGATAAGCATTTTCGTTAAAACGGAAGAGATATCTTTTTTTTTGAGATGGAGTCTTGCTCTTGACACCCAGGCTAGAATGCGGTGGCAAGATCTCAGCTCACTGCAACCTCTACCTCCCGGGTTAAAGCAATTCTCCTGCCTCACCCTACCGAGTAGGTGGGACTACAGGTGCCCGCCACCACGCCCGGCTCATTTTTGTATTTTTAGTAGAGATGGGTTTTTACCATTTTGGCGAGGCTGGTCTTGAACTCATGACCTCAACTGATCTGCCTGCCTTGGCCTCCTAAAGTGCTGGGATTACAGGCATGAGCCACCGCACCTGGCCCAAGAGGGATATCCTGAAGGGTGTTCTAGGCCTGGGTGGCAGCTGAAACAAAAGAGTCAAAGTATGGAAGGAGAGCCAGTGTGACTGGCCCAAAGAGAGAGAGGGCAGAAATGGAAAAGATGCAGAAAAGAAGATGACTGATGGGGCTCAGGACACACCACCCCAAAATATGACTATAAGAGACCAGAATATGCTACTCCAAAATACACCTCTTTTATGTATGGATTATTTTGAGCTTGTTATTTTGAGAAACTGCAGACACAGGAGTATTTCAGAAAACTCACCCTTTTGTAAGGAAATTTACATCTATAAAGAAAATCACTGGAAACTCCTAAAGGATGGAGAAAGCCTGGACTTAACTCTGCATAACAAACCTGACCCAGGCACGGTGGCTCGCACCTGTACTCCCAGCACTTTGGGAGTCCAAGGTGGGTAGATCACCTGAGGTCAGGGGTTCAGGACCAGCCTGGCCAACATGGTGAAACCTTGTTTCTACTAAAAATACAAAAATTAGCTGGGCGTGGTGGCACATTCCTGTAATCCCAGCTACTCAGAAGGCTGAGGCAGGAGAATTGCTTGAACCCAGGAGGTGGAAGTTGCAGTGAGCTGAGATTGCGCCACTGCACTCCAGCCTGGGCGAAAGAGTGAGACTCCGTCTCAACAAAACAAAACAAAACAACAAACCTGACCCTTGTTTAACAGTGCTTTTCCTGGCCATTTTGAAAGACCATAGGGTCTTTCCCCACACCTTTCTTTCTTTGCTTAATAAAAAGGGCAGTATTTAAACCTGAAGATTAAACTCTTGCTTGGAGATCTACTCAGAGATTTATTCATTTCTCCATGGTTTTCTTCCATGTGTACAGGAGGTATACATGCTAATAAACTTTGGTTTGTTTTTCTCTTGTTAATCTGCCCAGGGAGTCCCAGTTAAGAACTATGGAGAGTAGAGAGAAAATTATTTTTCTTCCCCTACATAACCAAAGTTAATCTTGTCATCTTATCGTATCTCTTGAGGCCCCAGCAGCAGCTGTGTGCAAAGCCTCAGTTAAAAGATCAAGATTGCCACTGAATAGTGTTTCTTAACCTTTCTCAAACTCATTTTTTAAAATAAGCCAATGCAGTTTATTATTTAGTGCTTGCCTTCAGCCAGTAGTAAGATAGAGCTCCATGTAGCTGTAAATAAGGGAAGAAGTGGGCTGGGCACGGTGATTCATGCCTATAATCCCAGCACTTTGGGAGGCCAAGGCGGGTGGATCATGAGGTCAGGAGTTCAAGACCAGCCAGGCCAAGATGGTGAAACCTTATCTCTATCTGCTAAAAATACAAAAACTAAAATTAGCCAGGCACGGTGGCAGGTGCCTGTAATCCCACCTACTCAGGAGGCTAAAGTAGGAGGATTGCTTGAACCCAGGGGGGCGGAGGCTACAGTGAGCTGAGATGGTGCCACAGCACTCTAGGCAACAGAGTGAGACTATGTCTCAAAAAAAAAAAAAAGGAAGAAGTTACTACTATACCTCCTGACCCTTCTTTTCTTCCACATGTAGATGTTAGTCCCTGAGATGTGAGATTGTCTCAAAAAAAGAAAAAAGAAAAAAACGTATGCCCTCATTTCATGTTATTTGAACAAAAGACCATGGCTAACACCAGATCACAGCAATGGACATAAGAGAGAAATTTTTTTGTCTTGAATTATACATATTTAAAATGTGGGCCTTATGATATCAGTGTGAAGTTTGCACTGGCCTGCTTGCTACAAGGAGAAACCACCTTTGCAAAAATTATAACAGTGAGAAAAAGAGATCTGGCCTAACAAACTACTTATTTCTTTTAACCCCCAAACTGTCCTTGTTCATTCCCGGATGTAAGCCAAGCTATCTGTAGGAGGAATTTAGATTATAGTTTAACTTTGAACAAAGATGATAACAACCCTTCCCAAAACAAATCCCCTCCTTGTCTGAGGATCAGACCACCTTTATAAAACTAACAAATAATTCACAAGATTAGAAATTATGGCTCCAGAGTCATGCAACCAGAGGTCACAAGATTCCTACCCACCCATCCCCCCCAGTTGCTCCTATGGCTAACATTACTATTGTAAAACCTAGGACTGGGGCTTCAGGTATTTTTCAAACCCTGCATCCTGATGGCATCACCCAGACTGGTAAACTGGCTCATCTGGTCTTTGGCCCCCACCCAGAAAAAGACCCAGCACAAAAGGACACACTTTGACTTCCTATGGTTTTATTCCCAACCCAACCAATCAGCATACCCCATTCCCTAGTCCACTGCCTACCCAACTGTCATTAAAAAAAAAAAAAAAAGCCCTAGCCTCTGAATTTTTGGAGAGGCTGATTTCAGTAATAATGAAACTCCAGCCTCCCGTTCAGCTGGCTCCACATGTTTTACAACTCTTTGCCTATTGCAATTCCCCTGTCTTGGTAAGTCAGCTTCACTTGGGCAGTGGTCAGGACGAACCTGTCAGGCAGTTATGCTACCAGTGTGAGAACAGACAGAGGACAGACTAGATTATCTTCCATGGAAACCATCTTGAGCAATACATGCTATGCTTCCTTGTTTTTTTTTTTTTTTTTTTGAGATGGAGTCATGCACAATCACCCAGGCTGGAGTACAGTGGGGCAATCTCTACTCACTGCATCCACCGCCTCCTGGGTTCAAGCGATTCCCCTGCCTCAGCCTCCTGAGTAGTTGGGACTACTAGGCACCCACCACCACATCCAGCTAATTTTTGCATTTTT
Source organism: Cacajao melanocephalus (assembly GCA_963573385.1). Taxonomy (NCBI): domain Eukaryota; kingdom Metazoa; phylum Chordata; class Mammalia; order Primates; family Pitheciidae; genus Cacajao; species Cacajao melanocephalus. Next base: position 6,572 of record CAUYLG010025023.1, on the reverse strand, counting down.
AGTAGAGATGGGGTTTTGCCATGTTGGTCAGGCTGGTGTCGAACTCTGGACCTCAGGTGATCTGCCTGCCTCAGCCTCCCAAACTGCTGGGATTACAGGCGTGAGCCACTGTGCCCGGCCACTTATGTTTCTTAATAATAAAAATCTTGAAACAACCTAAATGTTCAAAAATGAGAAGCAGTTAAATAAAATTTGGCAAATTCATTTGATGGAATATTATGCAGCCATTAAAATTATTGTTATTGCAACTGAGTATCTCAGCCTTAAAATGTATTTTGTTTTTTTTCCCCTCCTTTCTTACTTAATCTTTTTTTTCAGACCGAGTTTCACTCTTGTTGCCCAGGTTGGAGTGCAGTGGAACAATCTCAGCTCACTGCAACCTCCACCTCCTGGGTTCAAGTGATTCTCCTGCCTCAGCCTCCCGAGTAGCTGGGATTACAGACACCTACTACCATGCCTGGCTAATTTTTATATTTTCACTAGAGATGGAGTTTCACCATGTTGGCCAGGCTGGTCTCAAACTCCTGACCTCAGGTGACCCACCTGCAGTGGCCTCCAAAGTACTGGGATTACAGGTGTGAGCCACTGCACCTGGCCTTCCTTCTTACACTTAAAATGTAGCCTTGACACCTATTTTAGAATTCTCTTTTCTCCCTTTCCCTCCTAACACTCCATTGCATCATGCACACCTATCTAAGTATATGTTCATTTAGAAATTCCAGGGGCTGTCAGGGTTCAGTGGCTCATGCCTATAATCCTAGCACTTTGGGAGACTGAGGTGGTCAGGAGTTCAAGACCAGCCTGACCAACATGGTGAAACCCCATTTCTACTAAAAGTACAAAAATTAGCCAGCTGTGGTGGCATGCACCTGTAATCCTAGCTACTCAGGAGGCTAGGGCAAGAGAATCACTTGAACCCAGGAGGCAGAGGTTGCAGTAAGCCAAGATTGCGCCATTACACTCTAGCCTGGGTGACAGAGCAAGAGCCTATCTCAAAAAAAGAAAAGAAAAGAAAAAAAGAAATTCCAGGGGCTGATCTTGAAACTAACCAGGCATGGAGACCCAGTGCAGAGTTCTTCCCCACCTAGAGATTACCTCAGCATGGTTAATCAACAGTCCTGCTGCAGCTGAAATGGGACCAGCCAGCTGGCAGACCAGGTAGAAAATAACTCAACGTAGTCATTGGAAAGAGACATACAGGCCTGTACCCTGCATCACTCGGGCATGCTCCCCATACCAGTTTCCCTTTTTAAACAACTCTACTTAGCCCAAAAATTGGAGATGCTTTCTTTGTGACTTGAGCCCAGCCATCTCCTCAACTTCTAGAATTTAAATTAAGGCTGTAGGCTGGGTGCCGTGGCTCATGCCTATAATCCTAGCACTTTGGGAAGCTGAGGTGGGCGGATCACTTCAGGTCAGGAGTTCAAGACCAGCTTGGTCAACACGGTGAAACCCTGTCTCTACCAAAAAATACAAAAATTCATCTGAAATCGCTTGAACCTGGGAGGTGGAGGTTGCAGTGAGCCAAGATCGTGCCACTGCACTCCAGCCTGGGCAACAGTGAGACGCCATCTCAAAAATAAATAAAAAAGTAAATTAATTAATTAAAGCTGCAGGCCAGGCATGGTGGCTCATACCTGTAATCCCAGCACTTTGGTAGGCCAAAGTGGGAGGATAGCTTCAGTGCAGTTATTCAAGGCCAGCCTGGACAACATATCTAGGATCTATCGGTAAATAAATATAAAAAGGCCAGATTCAGTGGCTCATGTCTGTTATGCCTCAATTTGAAAGGCTTAGGTGAGTGGATTGCTTGAGCCCAGGAGTTTGAGACCAGCCTGGGCAATATAGCAAAACCCTGTCTCTACCCAAAAATTACAAAAATTAGCCAGGCATGAGGGTATGTAGCTGTAGTCCCAGCTACTTGGGAGGCTGAGGTAGGAGGATCGCTTGAGCCTGGGAAAAGGTTGCAGTGAGCTGAGATCATGCCACTGCACTTCAGCCTGGATAACAGTGAGACCCTGTCTCAAAAATAAAAGACAAAATAAAATAAAATTAGAAGGAATCAATATATTGATTCAAGTGGGTTCAACTGCCTCCTGGGTTCAAGTGATTCTTCTGCCTCAGCCTCTTCTTTGGCACTTTGGGAGGCCGAGGCAGGCAGATCACGAGGTCAGGAGTTTGAGACCAGCCTGGCCAATGTGGTGAAACCCTGTTTCTACTAAAAATACAAAAAAACTAGCCGGGCGTGGTGGTGTGTGCCTGTAATCCCAGCTACTTGGGAGGCTGAGGCAGGAGAATTGCTTGAACCCAGGAGGCGGAGCTTGCAGTGAGCCGAGATTACGCCACTGCACTCCAGCCTGGGCAATAGAGGGAGACTCCATCTCAAAAAAACAAAACAAAACAAAACTTTTTTTTTTGAGATGGAGCTTCACTCTTGTTGGATCGCACATCTGGTCTAAAAATGTGTTTTTATGGTTTGTTTGAGTCAGGATCCAACAAGAGCAACCTCTGCCTCCCGGGTTCAAGCATGTTAATCAGGTTCAAGCAATTCTCTTGCCTCAGCCTCCCGAGTAGCTGGGACTACAGGCATGTGCCACTACACCTGGCTAATTTTTGTGTTTTTAGTAGAGACAAGGTTTCACCATGTTAGCCAGGCTGATCTCAAACTCCTGACCTCAGGTGATCCACCTGCTTCGGCCTCCCAAAGTGCGAGTATTACAGGCATGACCCACTCCACCTGGCCTACTACCCATTTTCACCTTGCACTATTGCCCAGTTCTGGGAGAGCCAGAACTTCATCACCACCTGGTCCAAACAAGCTAAATGCAAATAAGAATCAGGGTCAGGAGACTGGTACTTTGGGAGGCCAAGGCAAGTGGATCACTTGAGGTCAGGAGTTCAAGACCAGCCTGGCCAACATGGTAAAACCCCTTCTCTACTAAAAATACAAAAATTAGTCAGGCGTTATGGCAGGTGCCTGTAATCCCAGCTTCTCAGGAGGCTGAGGCAGGAGAATTGCTTGAACCTGGGAGGCAGAGGTTGCAGTGAGCCGAGATTGCACCATTGCACTCCAGCCTGGGGGACAACAGCAAGACAAAAAAAAAAAATAGCCTGGTGTGGTGGCACATGCCTGTAATCCCAGCTACTCGGGAGGCTGAGGCAGGAGAATAGCTTGAACCCAGGAAGTGGAGGTTGTAGTGAGCCGAGATCTTGCCATTGTACTCCAGCCTGGGGCAACAAATGTGAAACTCCATCTCAAAAAAAAAAAAAAAAATCAGTCAGGTTCAGGTTCACCAGGGGGCTCTATGTTCTTAGCTTTTTTTTTTTTTTTTTTTTTTGCTTTGTCGCCCAGGATAGAGTGCAATGGTGCCATACTGGCTCACTGCAGCCTTGACCTCCCAGGCTCAGATGATCCTCCCACCTCAGCCTTGGGAGTAGCTGAGACTACTGAAGTGTGCCACCACACCTGGCTAATTTTATTTTATTTTATTTTTTGTAAATATGGGGTCTTACCATGTAGGCCAGGCTGGTCTTAAACTCCCGGGCTCAAGTGATTCTCCTGCCTTGGCCTCCCACAGTGCTGGGATTACAGAAGTGAGCTGAGATCGTGCCATTGCACTCCAGCCTGGGCAACAAGAGAGAAACTGCGTCTCAAAAAAAAAAAAGAAGCAGCACATTCAGCCGTGCACAGTGGCTCACACCTGTAATCCCAGCACTTTGGGAGGCCAAGGCGGGTGGATCACAAGGTCAAGAGATGGAGACGAGCCTGGCCAAGATGGTGAAACCCCGTCTCTACTAAAAATACAAAAAGTAGCTGGACGTGATGGCACGCGCCTGTGGTCCCAGCTACTCAGGAGGCTGAGGCAGAAGAATCATTTGAACCCAGGAGGCAGAGGTTGCAGCGAGCCGAGACTGCACCACTGCACTCCAGCCTGGCGACAGAGCAAGACTCTGTCTCAAAAAAAAAAAAAAAGTTTAGATGGGGTCTCACTCTGTCACCCAGGTTGGAGTACAGTGTGGAAATCTCATTCACTGCAACCTCCACCTCCCACCTTCCTCAGCCTCTGAGTAGCTGGGACCACAGGCAAGCACCACCGTGGCTGGCTAATTTTTTGTATTTTTGGTAGAGACAGCGTTTCACCATGTTGCCCAGAGTGGTCTCAAACTCCTGAGCTCAGGCAATTTGCCAGCTTTGGCCTCCCAAAGTGCCAGGATTACAGGCATAAGCTACTGCAAAGGGCCTATAATATATATATATATATATATATATATATATATTTTTTTTTTTTTTTTAAGACGGGGTTTCACCATGTTGTTCAGGCTGGTCTTGAACTCCCGACCTCAGGTGATCCGCCCGCTTTGGCCTCCAAAGTGCTTGGATTACAGGCGTGAGCCACCGCGCCCGGCCAGGGCCAAGAATATTAAAAAAAAAAAAAAAATACAGTAGTAACAGAGTTCTTTTTCTTTTATTTTACCAATAATAATGTGCTTGAAGGTAGTAGCAGAGTTCTTGATGAAAATGTCCTTCAGTGTTTGTCTCTTTCAAGTCTGTCTTCCCTGTCTGAACAGGTAGCTTCTGGGCCCAGTTTTCTTCCTAGAATGCTCCTTCACCCTCCTCTTTTTTTTTTTTTTTTGAGACAGTTTCCCTCTTGTTGCCCAGGCTGGAGTGCCATGGCACGATCTCAGCTCACGGCAACCTTCACCTCCCAGGCTCAAGTGATTCTCCTGCCTCAGCCTCCCGATTAGCTGGGATTACAGGCATGCGCCACCATGCCTGGCTAATTTTATGTTTTCAGTAGAGACCGGGTTTCTCCCTGTTGGTCAGGCTGGTCTTGAACTCCCGACCTCAGGTGATCCACCCGCCTCAGCCTACCAAAGTGCTGGGATTACAGGTGTAAGCCACCGCACCCGGCCATTCTCCTCTTGAGGATTCCCTTTACTTTTCTTCTGTATTGACTTTCTTATTTCCTGAATTCCAGAACTTTATCTTTGTTGCCCTCTGGTTTTGGTAGACCGTATCTGCCAGTGGCTTCTTGTGAAATGATGCATCAGAGGTAAAAAATGTTTAGATCTTGTATATCTGCTTATGTCTTTACCCACATATTTGAATGACGGTGTTGATGTTTTAAAAAGGTACAGAATCCTAGGTTGGAAATCATCACTTTCAGAATTTTTTTTTTTTTGAGATGGAGTCTCTCTCTGTCTCCAGGCTGGAGTCCAGTGGCGTGATCTCAGCTCACTGCAACCTATGCCTCCCGGGCGCAAGTGATACTCCTGCCTCATCCTCCTGAGCAGCTGGAACTACAGGCGTGCACTATTAACGCCCAGCTAATTTTTTGTATTTTTAGTAGAGATGGGGTTTCGCCATGTTGGTCAGGGTAGTCTCGATCTCTTGATCTCATAATCTGCCCACCTAGGCCTCCCAAAGTGCTGGGATTACAGGCGTGAGCCACCAAGCCCAGCCCCTTTCAGAATTTTGAAGGCATTCCTTTCTTTTTTACTTCTAGTGTTGCCATTGATATGTCTAAAGCCATTCTGATCTCTGACCTGCTATGTGGAACTTACATCTTTTCTGTTTGAAAACTTATAGAATCTTGTCTTTTTTTTTTTTTTTGAGACAGAGTTTCACTCTGCTTGTCCAGGCTGGAGTGCAGTGGCATGATCTCAGCTCACTGAAACCTTTGCCTCCGGGGTTCAAGTCATTTTCTTGCCTCAGCTTCCCGAGTTGCTAGGATTACAGGCATGCACCACCATGCCTGGCTAATTTTGTATTTTTAGTAGAGACAGGATTTCACCACGTTGGCCAGGCTGGTCTCCAATCTTGTCTTTGTCTGCAGGTCCTGACATGTCACAGTGGTGAATCATGATGTAGGTTTATTCTCATTCATTGTGCTAGGTACACAGTGGACCCTTTCAATCTGGAAATTTATGGAAATGTTTTAAATTATTTTATGATATTTCCTCAACTTTTTTTTTTTGATGGAGTCTTGCTTCATTGCCAGGCTGGAGTGCAGTAGCGCAATCTCGGCTCACTGCAACCACCACCTTCTGGGTTCAAGCAGTTCTTGTGCTTCAGCCTCCTGAGTAGTTCAGATTACAGGCATGCACCACCACACCCAGTTAATTTTTGTATTTTTTAGTAGAGACGGGGTTTCACCATGTTGGCCACGATGGTCTTGATCCTCTGACCTCGTGATCTGCCCTCCTTGGTCTTCCAAAGTACTGGGATTACAAGTGTGAGCCATTGCGCCCAGCCTCCTTAACCTTTTTTTTTTAGATGGAGTCTTGCCCTGACACTCAGGCTGAATTGCAATGGCACTATCTTGGCTCACTGCAACCTCTGCCTCCCTGGTTCAAGTGATTCTCCTGCCTCAGCCTCCCAAGTAGCTGGGATTACAGGCACCTACCACCATGCCTAGCTAATTTTTGTGTTTTTTTTTTTGAAAGAAAGGAAAAGAGAGGAAAGAAAGTGAGAGTGAAAGAAAAAAAAAAAGAATGTACGAGAGAAAGAAAGAGGAAGAAAAAGAGGGAGAGAGAACAGGATTCTTGTTCTACTGCCCAGGCTAGAATGC
>CAUYLG010025022.1:0-45720 GCA_963573385.1 Cacajao melanocephalus | reverse complement strand
TTGCACATTGATTTTGTATCCCAAGACTTTGCTGAAGTTGCCAATTAGCTTAAGAAGCTATTGGAGTTTGCTCATGATTTGGCTCTCTGTTAGTCTGTTATTGGTGTATAGAAATGCTTGTGATTTCTGCACATTGATTTTGTATCCTGAGACTTTACTGAAGTTGCTTATCAGTCTGAAGAGACTTAGGGCTGAGATGATAGGGTCTTTTAAATATACAATCATGTCATCTGCAAATAGAGACAATTTGACTTCTTTTCCTAATTGAATACCCTTTATTTTTTTTCTTGCCTAGTTGCTCTGGCTAGAAATTCCAATACTATATTGAATAGGAGTGGTGAGAGAGGGCATTCTTGTCTAGTGCTGGATTTCAAAAGGAATGCTTCCAGTTTTTGCCCATTCAGTATGATATTGGCTGGAGGTTTGTCATAAATAGCTTTTATTATTTGAGATATGTTCCTTCGATACCTAGTTTATTGAGAGCTTTTAGCATAAAAGGCTGTTAAATTTTGTCAAAGGCCTTCTCTGCATCTGTTGAGATAATCATGCAGTTTTTGTCTTTGGTTCTGTTTATGTGGTGGATTATGTTTATAGACTTGCATATGTTGAAGCGGCCTTGCATCCCTGGAATGAAGCCTACTTGATTGTGATGGATAAGCTTTTTGATGTGCTGTTTCAATTGGTTTGCCAGTATTTTATTGAAGATTTTTACATCTGTGTTCATCTTGGATATTAGCCTGAAGTTTTCTTTTTTTGTTGAATCTCTGCAGGGTTTTGGTAGGAGGATGATGTTGTTCTCATAAAAGATTTGGGAAGGATTCCCTCTTTTTTTATGGTTTGGAATAGTTTCAGAAGGAATGGTACCAGCTCCTCTTTGTGCTTCTGGTGCAATTCGGCTGTGAACCCATAGGGACCTGGAATTTTTTTGGTTGGTAGCAAACGCCCATTCACAACTGCTACAAAGAGAATCAAATACCTAGGAATACAACTAACAAAGGATGTAAAGGACCTCTCCAAGAAGAACTACAAACAACTGCTCAAGGAAATAAGAGAGAACACAAATAGATGGAAAAAACATTCTATGCTCATGGTTAGGAAGAATCAATGTCGTGAAAATGGCTATACTGGCCAAAGTAATTTATAGATTCAGTGTTATCCCCATCAAGCTACCAATGACCTTCTTCACAGAACTGGAAAAAAACCACCTTAAACTTCATATGGAACCAAAAGAGAGCCCGCATAGCCAAAACAATCCTAAGCAAAAAGAACAAAGGTGGAGGCATCACGCTACCTGATTTCAAACTATACTACAAGTCTACAGTAATTAAAACAGCATGGTACTGGTACCAAAACAGATATAGAGACCAATGGAACAGAACAGAGGCCTTGGAGGCAATGCCACATATCTACAACCACCTGATCTTTTTCAAACTGGACAAAAACAAGCAATGGTGAAAGGATTCCCTGTTTAATAAATGGTGTTGGGAAAACTGGCTAGCAGTGTGCAGAAAGCAGAAACTGGACCCCTTCCTGACACCTTACACTAAAATTATCTCCAGATAGATTAAAGACTTAAATGTAAGACCCAACACCATAAAAACGCTAGAAGAAAACCTAGGCAAAACCATTCAGGACATAGGCATAGGCAAGGACTTTATGACTAAAACACCAAAAGCATTGGCAACAAAAGCCAAAATAGACAAATGGGAGCTAATTATACTCCAGAGCTTCTGTACAGCAAAAGAAACATTCATTAGTGTGAACCAGCAACCAACAGAATGGGAAAAAGATTTTGCACTCTACCCATCTGACAAAGGGTAATATCCAGAATCTACAAAGACCTAAGGCAGACTTACAACAAAAAAACAAACCAACCCATCTATAGTAGGCAAAGGATATGAACAGACAGTTTACAAAAGAAGACATATGAGGCCAGCAAACATATGAAAAAGTGTTCATCATCACTGATTATTAGAGAAATGCAAATCAAAACCACATTGAGATACCACCTCACGCCAGTAAGAATGGCAATCATTAAAAGATCTGGAGACAATGGATGCTGGAGAGGATGTGGAGAAATAGGAACACATTTACACTGTTGATGGGAGTGTAAATTAGTTCAATCATTGTGGAAGACAGCGTGGCAATTCCTCAAGGACCTAGAAATAGAAATGCCATTTGACCCAGCAATCCCATTACTGGGTATATACCCGAAGGATTGTAAATCATTCTATTATAAAGACACATGCACACGTATGTTCATTGCGGAACTGTTTACAATAGCAAAGACCTGGAACCAGCCAAAATGCCCATCGATGATAGACTGGACAAGGAAAATGTGGCACACATACACCATGGAATACTATGCAGCCATAAAACACAATGAGTTTGTGTCCTTTGTAGGGACATGGATGAATCTGGAAACCATCATTCTCAGCAAACTGACACAAGAACAGAAAATCAAACATCACATATTCTCATTCATAGATGGGTGTTGAACAATGAGAACAATGGACAAAGGGAGGGGAGCATCACACACTGGGGTCTGTTGTAGGGGCACAAGGGAAGTACAGCAGGGAGGTGGTAGGGAAGTCGGGAGGGATAACATGGGGAGAAATGCCAGATGTAGGTGACAGGGGGATGGAGGCAGCAAACCACATTGCCATGTGTGTACCTATGCAACAATCTCGCATGAACTGCACATGTACCCTGGTACCTAAAGTACAATTTAAAAAAAAAAGGTAGACAACATGTGACTTTCAAGCCTTTTGAATGTATAACTTCATGTAAGTATTTGTCCCTATAATTTTATTGTATAATAAATGACTTGGTACACTTTATATTTCATAAATAAATGTACCTGTCTACTGCAAGAAAAAAAAAAAGAGGCTGTTGGGCTGAGATGATGAGGTTTTCTAGATATAGGATTATGTCATCTGCACACAGGGTTAGTTTGACTTCCTCTTTTCCTATTTAAATGCCCTTTTTTTCTCTTGCCTGATTGTTCTAGCTAAAACTTCCAATACTGTGCGAATAGAAGTGGTGAGAGAGGGCATCCTTGGGGATGACATGCTTTGAGAGCATTTATCAAATACATCCAGAGATGAAAATGCAGCTTAATAAGAACCTGAAATGCCCTCTTTAGTTTAATTTTAATCTTGGCATTTCAACTTAACTCAAAATACATGTTGTTTCTTCAGGGTTACTACACCTTTGATTTACTGATTACAAAATCTTCTTTGAAATATTATACCTCTTAACATATAATGCAACATTCTACTTATACTTAGATTTCCCCATTATTTGTGCCTGTGTTTCGTGTATTTTTCTAAATGCTATAATTACTAAAATGCATTGTTACGTGATTTAAATCATAATTTCCTTTAGTATGCTTTATTTTTTCCAACTTCTATTGACATGTCTGTAAGTTTGCTTATCCTTTTTCATTGTTTCCAATTTTGTTAAGCATATGAAATAAAGTTTTGAATATAGATATTTTAATTTTGTTTTACAATTTTTACTTGATTTTTTATATATAGTCTCCATTCCACATCTTGTACGTCTCATCTCTACTCCTTATATCTATCTTTTCCCATAAAATATTTAACTTATGTATGTTTCTTTTCAAGTTCTTAGATGCTAATCCCAAAAATGGATTCATTTGAAGTTGTCTTCTTTCTGGACTGTTGTTTTTCATCTTGTTTGAGTCACATTCATTTGTCCAACATACTTTTCTATCATGTCATACATGTTTTCTTATTGTGTTGGGACACTGTGCATAAAAAGAATAATGAAGATCTAAGTGAATTTTCATTTTGTTTTGTCTATTTTCCAGGGAGTTGTAAAGTTGAGTTGCTTATAGTTCAGATTTGCCCTTATGTGAAATTGAGTTAAAACTGGGCCAAAATTTAAATTAGATTTAATTTGCCTGTGATTTGTCCAACCTGCATTGTCCAAACTTCTGCTATTTGTCTTTGTTTGAGCTGGGAATAGGTTGGACACAGTGTTTCAGATTATTCTGGTTTACTTTTTAATTCCATTCTAGCAGGGCTCCAGAACCCAAGTACTGCAACAGTATGCAGGGTTACCTAATTCTCTCAGTATTCTAGTCCTTGCCTCATGCCATTTCCCCTCAACAAAATTAGCAGAAGGATAGAATAAGAAGGATTGGGCTGAGAAATGTATTGTATTTGGAGCTCTTTCTTTTTCTAGTATATTTTATCAGCTCATACTCTTGCATAAAGGTCAGCTGACTCTTTTTTTCTGCCTCTGAAAATTCTCTCTCTCTTCCAATGGCAGGACTGCCCCTTCCTCCATCTGTACTCAGACCATGTGATGACCCATGTTTGGAAGTTTAAAGTATTAATTTCTCAATGGATTCACCTTGTATCCTCTGCTCTTTCATAGTCTCACAAAATATATGGTTTTAATTTTATCTAGTATTTTTAGGGGTGACGGTATTTTGTACCTTTCCATAACATCCCATGCCAAACAGAATATTGCCTAGCTTGGCTTTCTAAGAATGTTGGTGTTCACATGTCTTCCGTATTGATTTTTTAAAAAAGGAAACAAACTGCATTCTAAAGATACTGCCTTCAGGAGTTTTAATGATTTGTTATGTATAAGTCAAAGAGAAATTAAAGCTGTTTTTCAGTCAGTTATGACAGTGAGAGGGGAAAACACCCAGTTTTGCTTTGCAGTTTTTCCAGATCCCAAGTTTGTCTGTGTTTAAATAAGTATAGTCATTATTACTAGACAAGAAAACAAAAATGAGAATATGCACAGCTATTGGTCTTGTAAGACAAGTAGTATTCCATCATCACAAAGGTCCCTAGGAAACCATTTAAATGGCTTTATTGACTTTCCCTTGTTGGCGCATTAGTTCAAACAGCTCCCATGAAACACCTCTGTACTTGAGCTAGGATTCTTTGACAACTAGTGAAAAAACTACCAACCCATGAGTTGCTTTTACTTTTCTTTCTGATTATTCAGGTCAAAACTCACACTGAGGTTGTAATATAAGGTTTAAAAGTACAAGAAGCTTGAAGCAATTTTTAAATTGACTTTATTTTTAGAGAAGTTTAAGCTTCACAGCAAAATTGAGTGGAAAGCACAGAGTTTCCATATATGCCATCTCCACACGTGCATAACCTACCCCATTACCAACATCTTCTAGCAGGGCGGTACACTTGTTGCAAATGATGTGAACCTACATTGATATATCGTTATCATACAATGTCTGTAGTTTATATTAGGGCTCACTTTTGGTGGTGTACATTCTATGGATTTAGGCAAAGGTATAATGACAAGTACCTACGATTATAGTGCATGCAGAATAGTCTCACTGCCCTAAAAGTTTCTGTGTTCCACCTATTCATCCATCACTTCCTTTAAGTCCTTGGCAATCATTCATCTTTTATGTCTCAATAGTTTTGTCTTTCCCAGAATGTCATACAGTTGGACGTAAACAGTGTATACATTATTTTTGGATGAACACTTTCACATAATAATATGCATTTAAGGTTTCTCCATGTCTTCTCATGGCTTGGTATCTCATTTCTTTTAATGCTGAATAAAATTCTGTTGCTTTGATGTACCAAATATTTTTTATCCATTCATCTTATAAAGCACATCTTAGTTGCTTCTAAGTTTTGACAATTAGGAATAAAAATGCTATGAACATCTCTGTGCAGGATTTTGTATGTATATACGTTTTTGATTCATTTAGGAACCAAAGAACATGATTTCTCGATTGTATGGTAAGAGTATGTATAGTTTTATAAGAAACTGCCAAACTGTTCTCCAAAGTGGTTTTACCATTTTGCATTCCCACCAGCAATAAATGAGCATTTCTATTGCTCTGTCTATATCTTTATAAACATTTGGTATTGTAGTGCTCTGGGTTTTGGCCATTTTAATAGGTATGTAGTGGTATCTCATTGTTGTTTTAATTTGAAATTCCCTAATAACATGCTGGTAAGCATCATTTTATATATTTGTCATCTGTAGATCTTCTTTGGTGAGGTGTCTGTTTAGATCTTTCACCTATTTTAAGTTGGATTGTTTCTTATTGTTAAGCTTTAAGAGTTCTCTGTATATTTTTGTTACTAATCCTTTAGTAGGTATGACTTGTAAATGTTTTTGTCTCAGTGTAGGGTTTCTGTGACTTGTCCTGCAATTATTTTAAAATTTGAAGCAAATTTTAATTTACAATATGGTTATGGGAAATTTCAAATATATGACAGTCAAGAACAAGAGACATCCATGTATATCTAATATCAACTTATGTTTCATCTATGTGCCTTCATATTCTGCCCTCTTTCTCACTCTATGGGATTACTTTGAAAATGCCAGGCTTAATTTAATGTCAGCTGTAAAAATTTCAGAATTTATCTCTAAATAAGAACTATTTTTGAAATAATCATTATTGTATAATTAAAGCTTATAAAAACTTGACTAAATTCTTTATATCAACAAATATCCAGTCCACAGTTTTCTCGTAAGTATCTTATTGTTTGCTTAACTTTTAAAAAAATATTTGGTTATTTCAAGTTGGTATTCAAAGTTCAAACATACTATTGCATAAACATGTCTTCTAAGATTATCTTAATGTATTCGTTCCTGCAGTTTTTCCTGCCCCCTTGAAATGTATTTGTTGAAAACAACTAAGCCATTTGTATTTTTTATATTGAGATGTAGAAGTTCTATCTGATTCAGGTTTGATTTCTTTCTTAAACAAAAGTACCTCAGATATAGTTGGGTGCTGCTTAAATAAGAGTCCCACGATTTCTAGTTATCTCTCCTTTTAGTAATGTAATTTTCAATTTTCATCATGAGTTAACACAATGGTGACACTCTGTATTTTATTTTTAATTATAAGATAGACTATATGTATAGAGAGAAACTTGACTTCACCAATCATTTTGTTACTGTGGCATACATTCACACAGGAAATAATGATAGGATGATTGGTTATTTCCTCTTTGATGTGTTTTCAGAATACTTCATTGCTTTTTAACATCTTTAAAATGTGAGCATTAGCAGGTTTTTGTTTGGTTTTGTCTACATGATCATTAAAATTGCAGTATATTTAACATGTTTCAACTCATTGCAGTAATTATTTCAGTTAATATTTAACTTTTTTTCTTTTTTGTTCATAAGGGATTTCTTCAAGTTGGCTCCTGAGTCCTTTTTACTCAATCCTAGTATTTTTGGAAGCTTCTTTGGTTTCTGTTATGAAAAAATGACCAGGCTTACCTTACATATTTCATGCCTGGGATCAGCCATCTATCCAAGGAACTCTGGTTACTTTTAATAAAATATGTTATTGAGACTCCAATATTATTACACCGATACTCATTGTTACTAGGTTGGTCATTGTGTTCAGGATTTTTCAATAGAAAGAACTAGGAAATTGGTATTATCGTTATTTTTAAGACAAAATGTGTAAATTCGTATTTAGGAATTTTTTATTATGTCTTTGATTTCATATTTATATTTTTTTCTCTTAAGTTTAAGTATTTCCCAATAACACTAAAATTATTACTTACATATTTTATTATTTACTTATTTTTTGAGATGAAATCTCACTCTGTCACTTAGGCTGGAGTGCAGTGGGTAATCTTCACTCACAACAACCTCTGCCTCCCAGGTTCAAGCAATTCTCCTGCCTCAGCCTTCCTATTAGCTGGGATTACAGATGCCTGCCACCATGCCCAGCTAATTTTTGTAATTTTAGTAGAGACAGTTTTACCATGTTGGCCAGACTGGTCTCTAACTCCTGACCTCAAGTCATCTGCCCACCTCAGACTCCCAAAGTACTGGGATTGCAGGCATGACGTTACTTACATATTTTAACACAGACAAATATTTTTCATATGAGGATAAATTAGAATGACCATACCAATATTATTACAATCTAAAACAACATATATTTATTATCTCACAGTTTCCGTGGGTCAAGAGCCTAGGCATGGCATAGGTGGGTACTCTATTCTCAGAGTGTAACAGGCTGTAAAAAATGTTAGCTTGCCTACATTCTTATCTGGAGAGCCACTCACTTCTAAGCTCATTCAGGTATCTAATAGCTTCTTTATCTTTCTCTGTATGGCAAAGGGCCCCAGCTTTCTTCTGGCTGCTGCCTGAAGACTTCCTGACATTCCTTTCAAATTCATAAAGAGCAAAAGCAGAGTCTTTAACTTCAGCTAGAGCCCAGTTGGTTTTTTAAAGAGATTTCACTTAGGTCAGCTCTACTCAGGGTAATCTTCCATTTGATTGATCTCAGACTTTAATTACATCTGCAAAATCCTTTCATTTTTGCCATATTCTATTCCTAGAAGCAAGTCATAGTTCCCACCCACATTAAAGGAAAATGGATTATTCAGGATAATAGCAGGAGGGAGAAAGGATCATTGGGGCTACTTTAGGACTTTACTTGCCTCAGGGATAATAATATCTAAAAAAAATAGAATTATTGTTATAATTAAATAATGTAGCATAGGTAAGCACTTGTCAGAGCCTGTACCTTAAATACAGTTCAAGTATGAAAAATAATATTAGACCATGTCGTGGTGGGGGCTGGGCATGGGTGAAGACAGGGGTCTGATGGTCAAGACAGAATTAAAGATAAATATAACACCTCCTAGAACTTTGAGTCAAATTTCAGAAAGAGAGATATGCAGACGATTTAGTGTAAGACAGATCAGAATTTAGGAGATAATAGATGTCAGCACACAAGACATTTACACCTTTCAAAAATATTAACTCAAAATGAATAACAGACCTAAATATAAAATGCAAAATAAAATTCCTAGATGATCAGAGGAGAATATTGTTGGTGTTGTGATGACTTTTTAGAAATAATGCCAAAGGGAAGATCCATGATAAAAAGAATTAGACTTCATTAAAAATTTAAAAAATCTTCTCTGTAAAAGAAACTGTCAAGATAATGAAAAGGTAGGGCATAGACTAGAAGAAAATATTTACAAAAGATATGCCTGGTAAAGGACTATTACACAAAATATGCAAAGAACACCTAAATCTCAAGAATAATAAAAACATCCCTATTAAAAAATGGGCCAAAAATCTTAACAGACACGTCACCAGAAAAGATATACAGATGGAAAATAAGCATAGGAAAAATTGCTCCACATCAAATGTCATCAGGCAAATGTAAATTAAAACAAACAATGAGATATCACTACCTGCCTATTGGAATGGCCAAAACCTAGAACCCTGACAACACAGAATGCTTGCAAGGATGTAGGGCAACAGGAATTGTTATTCATTGCTGCTGGGAATGCAAAATGGCACAGCCACTTTGGAAAACAGTTTGGCAGTTTGTCACAAAACAAAGCATGCTGGTAGATATAATTCAGAAATCATGCTTATTAGTATTTACCCAAAGGAGTTAAAAACTTAAATATACTTATTTGCGCAGCAGTATCTGGGGCTGGAGCTCCCTGTGGAGTCAGGAGGAAGCTGCAAATGATGTCCTTGTGTTCCAGAAAGGCACAGAGCAAGGTTTTGTAGAGAAGATTGAGAAGTACTGGATAACAGTATAATCAAGTGCTTTTTATAAATGCTTGAACCTGTTCCTGAGCGAGCCCTGTGGGGTACTTAGCTCTAATCTGATCTGATCAAGCATTTGTACAGGTGGCTCACATATAGACATACCAGGTGGTGTCACGAAGCAGGGGCAGGTGATCTTGCAGATGATCCTGCTACTAGGGACAGAGCTGGTCTGGAGGCTGCTGCAGCTCTGTAGATACTTGCTGTGTTGTTGCTGGGAGCTGCGACCAAGGGCCTCCAGGAGCATTACAAGATGCTGTCAGGCAGAGTTTCCGGCTTGATTCAGATGAAGAATCCAGTAGATTATTTAAAAAGCCATTGAAGATACAGACTGGGTCATGAACAAATATTAAAAAAAAAAAATCAAAACTGAGAACCCAGAGATTGAGCTGTGCTAACGACATTGGAAATTGAGAAACTTGTCTTCTTCTGGAGCTTAGCAGCAGCAGCGGCAATTTTGAAAGATCCACTGGGATTGTTGGCTGAAAGAATAAGAAATCACAGGAGGAGACTCTGACCTTGCTCAGAAGGCCCTTCGCACCAAGGTCATGTTTGCAGCATCATTTACGTTTGCACTTCAAGTTGGTTATGATGTGAAATTTCGGGAAAATGTGGTATTTTTTTTCTTTGTGTGTTTTTTAAGTTTTTTTGTGTTTTTCAAATTATTTTTTTCACTTTTCTCTGAAAATGATTCATTGATTCTGGAGGTCTCTTTTCCATACTTTGAGTCCCAGAGCAGATGTCCCCTCAAGTGGCATCCTGTACAAGGAAAAAAGCATAGATAGGTTTTAGAACCAGAAAGATCTGGAGTTGAATTCCAGCTCAGCGGCTTTTCAAGGGTATTATCTTCCAATTCACTTTCTTCCTTTGTGAGGATAAAATAAGATGAAGTTAAAGTGCCTCACACAGTATACGGCGCATGGTAGTGCCTCGTAAGTGTCCTCTCTGAGGATGCCATCCTGCCCTGCCCCTTCCTCTGTTCCCACAGTGTTCTGCACATCTCTGCTCCAGCATGCACTGAGTTGGATCTTAGTTGTTTGTAAGCTTGTCCTGTTTCTGCTTGTAGCCCGTGAGCCCTCAGAATTGTCACACACCAAGCAGTCTGCCAAGGAGCTGCTCTTCCTGACCACTGTCTCTCCATGCCCAGGGTGATTGAAGCCCTGGGCCTTGCCTTCAAGGAGTTAACAGTGTCCTTGAAGTGATGAAGTGCACACTGTGTGAACCAAGGAAGAACAGCAAAGCAGCTGGCAACTGGCCTGTTCAGGCTTCTATGCACCTGTGATCTGTCTCAACTGGCTCTTCCCTGGCTTGCCACCATGGAGGAAGAATGGAAGGGAAAGAGTGTAGGAGGGTGGGCTCAGGGAGAACTGGACAGAGCAGCCAGAAGATACAGAGAGAAGCCTCACTAGGACTTGAGTATTCCCCAGAGGCACTCAGCCACAGGGATGATCTAGCATGTATTTGTATCTTTGCAATTATGTGACTTAAAGTGACTCAGAGACATCTATGTGTGTGTACGTACTCCACTGACTAACAATGAAGTAAATATATGAATTTTTGGGAAAAAAAACTTATATATACACAAAGCCTACACATAGATAATTACAATATATTTATTCATAATTGTCAAAACATACAAGCAACCAAGATAAGATGTGTCCCATAGATGAAAGGGTAAAATAACTTTGGTACGTCCACACAATGGAATTTTATTCAGCACCAAAAAGAGTTGAGCTATCAAGCCATGAAAAAACATGGAGAAACCTTAAATGAGTATTATCATGTGAAATAATCCAATCTTAAAACGATACTATGTAAGTCCAACTACATGACATTCTAGAAAAGATAAAACTAAGACATTGCAAAGATTGGTGCTGCTAGAACTTAGTGGGGAGGGAGGAATAAATAGGTGAAGTACAGAAAATGTTCAGGGCAGTAAAACTATTCTGTATATTACAATGGTGTATGTATCATTATACATTTGTCTATACTTAATAGAATGTAGAACACCAAAAGTGAATTCTAACATTAACTATGGACTCTGGTGATAATTTTGTGTCAAAGTGCGTTCATCAAATGTAACAAATGTGCCACTCTTGAGGGGATAGTAATAATAGGGAAGGTTATGTGTGTCAGGACGGTGCTATATGGGAAATTTCTGTACTTCTGCTCAGTTTTGCTGTGAACCTAAAAGTACTCCAAAGAAAAAAAAGTCTATTTTTAAAAGTAAAGATATTTCATGCTAACATAATCAAAGAAAGTTTGAATAACCATATTAATTTCAGACAGAGCAGATTTCAAATTAAGGAGAGGTGTTAGGACTATAGAGGATACAATGATCAAAGGGATGATTTTCTCCAAGAATACCCGACAGTCCTTAATAGGTGTGAACATAAAAGTAGGTTCAAAATTCATGAGAAAACATATAGAACTGCAAGGAGAAATAGATAAATCTGGGATTTCACACCTGTTTATCAATAATTGATAGATTTAACAGGCAAAAAATCAGTAAGGATATAGTGAAATGAATGGCACCATTAATCAACTAGATCTATTTGACATTTGTATAATACATCATTCCCAAACAGCAGAATACACATTTTTGTCAAACCTATATGCAACATTCTCCAAGACAGATTGTATTCTGGGCCATAAAATACCCCTTAACACATTTAAAGGTTAAAAATTATACAAGGTATATTCTCAGACCACAATGGAATCAAATTAAAAATAACTGGAAAATCCCAAATATTTGGACATTAAACAACACACATTTAAATATCATGTGGGTCAGAAAAGAAATCTCAAGAGAAATTAAAAATATTTGGAAATAAGTTAAAAGAAAAGCACAACTTAAAGTCTGTGGAATACAGAAAAACGGAGCTTACAGGGAAATTTATAGAATTAAATACATATGTTAGAAAACCATGATCTAAAATCAATAACGTAAGCTTCTACCTTAGGAATCTAGAAGAAGAAGAGTCAATTGAATTCAAACTAAGCAGAAAAAAAGAAATAAAAATGTTGGCACGTATCAGTGAAATTGAAAACAGAAAATTAATAGAGAAAAATCAAGGAAATAAAGCAATAAAATTGCTAAACCTATAGCCAGGCTGTATTAGTTTGCTGGGGTTGGCATAACAAAAGCGCAAAGCCTGGGTGGCTTAAACACTAGATATATATTTTCTCATAGTTGTGGAGGCTAGAAGTGTAGGATCAAAGTGTGGGCAACTTCAGTTTCTCCTGAAGCCTTTCTCTTTGGCTTGCACATAGCTGCTTTCTTGCTGTGTGCTCTCATGAATGTTCCTTTTTGTGCGCACAACCCTGGTGTCTCTTTATGTGTCCAAATTATCTCATCTTATAGGGATACTAATTAGATTAAATTAGCATCTATCCTGATGGCCTCATTTTAACATAATCACCTCTTCAGAGCTGTCTTTCCAATTGTAGTCACATGCTGAGGTACTAGAAGTTAGAACATTACTATATGAATTTTGAGGGCACAATCAGTGCATAACAAAGCCTAAACAAAAATAAATAGGGAGAACACACATTTGTAATATCAGAGAGAAAACAGCAGCAATCACAACAGTTCTAATGAGTATTAAGAGAATTTTAAAGAATAAAGGAACAACTCCATACCCACAAATTTGTTAATATAGATTAATTGTACCAATTTCTTGAAAACACAAACTACCAAAAGTAATACAAGGATAAATAAATAATTTGAAAAGGGCTATATGTGTTAAAAAGAATGATGGTTGCCAAAAGCTGAGAAGGGCATTGGGGAGGTAGGGGAGAAGTGGGAATGGTTAACAGGTGCAAAAATATCATTAGAGCGAATAAGATCTAGTATTTGATAGCACCACAGAGTGATTACACTCATCAATCATTTATTGTACATTTAAAAATAACTAAAAAAGTATAACTGGAATATTTGTAACACAAAGAAATAATAAATATTTGAGGTGATAGGTACTGCATTTACCCTAATGTGCCTATTACACACTATATTCTTGTATAAAAAAAACTGAATCAGTGATAATAACTTCAAAAATGAAAATCACCAGGCTCAGATGATTTTAATAGTGAATTCTGCTGAACATTATAAAAGTATTTCATTCTGATTGTCTAATTTTTTTTCAGAGAATTAGAAGCAAAAGGAATACTTCTTAACTAATTCTGTGAAGCCAGAATTACCCCAATATTAAAACCAGACAAAAACATTACAAGAAAGAAAAATTACAGAGGGATCTGTTACATGAACACAAATGAAAAAAATTTCAACCAAATATTAGCAAATAAACCTTAAAATGTATAAAAAGTATTGTATGGCACTACCAAGTAGTATTTATTTCAGGTTTTTCAAGGATGGTTCAATATTTAAATAATAAGAAAGAGGTAAACAAACAACAATTACACAGAAAGGACTAAAATAGGACAATTTTTCAAAGGAAAATTGCTAAACAAGCAAGATAGTAAATTCTTATAGATTTGGCTAGTCTTTTCTTGTGGCCTTAGGGGGGAAAAAAAATGGAGCTTAGGTTAGTCCATTCAGGTTTCTATAGAAATGTACCATAAACTTGGTGGCTTATAAACAATAAATATTTCTTTCTCATAGTTCTGGATGTGGGGAAATCCAAAATTGAGGTGCCAAAGATTTTGTGTCTTGTGAAGGTTTGCTTCCTAATCAAAGGCCATTTCTCACTGTAACCTCCCATAGAGGAAGGGTGAGGGAGCTTTCTGGGCTCATTCTTTACAAGGATATGTATTCCATTCATGAAGGCTTACATTACAACTGCATCATCTCTGAAAAGCCCCACCTCCTAATACTATTATCTTGAGTGGTAGGATTTCAACATATGAATTTTGGAGAGACATTGCAGGGTAACTATCCTTAATTACATTTAAGAATGTAAAGTAAATGGGTGATAGTCTGTAGGGGCTTCTAGCATCAAGTTAAGGAAAACTGTTTGAATGCAGTTGTCAAAAGCACTAAAAACAGGAAGTTCACTCATAGTAACATTCATAGTGTGCTGTAAAATGGGAAATTATATTTTAGGAAATATAAATGGGAGGAAATTCATATAGAAGGTATCACTGCATCAGGAAATTTGGATATGATCTGTATTCCAGTGATATTTGTATCTTCCTGGTACATATTTTGTGGAAGAAATAAGCTTATTTTAAGACTGGCCTGGGATAGAAAATTATACCTATCTTGCCCAGTTGCTGTCCTACCCCAAAGACTGTTTACTACTTCCTTATTTTGAGCAACATAGCTTTCCAATAGCGCCTTAATATTTTTTAACAGATGCCTATTATTAGTAGCCAAATTCTAAATTATTGAAGCACATTTTACATTAAGGAAACTATTGTTTTCACTGGAAATAATTTCATATATGTATCAAGAATCTTATTTAAGATTTTCTGGCCAAGATGGATGACTAGAATCGGCTAGTGTGTGCAGTTCTCACGGAAAGAAGAGAGTGGTGACTAAACACTAGCTCTTCAACTGGAACATCCAGGTGGACACATTGGGATTCATCAAGGAAGCAGCTTGACCCACAGAGAATACAGATGAGTGGGACAGGACTACTGCCCATCTGAGAGTGGCATGGAGCCAGGTTTCCCCCACCATGGAACAACAGTCAGTAGGCGTCCCCAAGGACCCACACTTTGGCAGCTCTGGGCTCAGGAGATTCCCCATGACCCCTCACAACAATGGCCTCCAGACTTACATGGAGAACTATATGGGCAGAGACATTGCTTAAGCACAGGCAGAGTCCTTGGGTCCTTGGATTCCCGAGAACTGCAGCAAGAGGGGAGGCTAGGCTCCCTTCCATGCCCCCAGAAAAGGGGCCGAATCCATGGAGCTGAGCAGTAATGGACTACAGGCCTTACCTACACTGCACCTCACAGAATATGGGCCACTTACCTGAGATCCTAGCCAGGCAACCTTAGCTTTGCCTGAGTTCTCAGGCCAGAACCACCTCTGCACTTCCTTGGGACAGAGCTCCCGGAGGGAAAGCAGGCAGGCCACAATTTTGGCTGCTCCACAGCCCTCACTCCTGTTGCCCTCAGGCTCAGGAAGGTTTGTGGTAATTAGGAACTAATGCGGACTCCAAGCACAGTGCAGCTGCCTTATAGAAAAGTGGCCAGACTGTTTTCCACATGAATCCCCACCTCTGTTACTCTTCATGACCAGTGCCGCTCAACCTGGTCTCCCAGCACAACCATCCTGTCCCCCGCCTAAATGCTTCAGTCACTTCCCGCTCTGCATTTCTCTGAGGAGGAAATCATAGAGAAAGCCCGCCACTCCTCTGCCATTGCAGCTGCCGTGATACTGAACTTACTGTCCTTAGGCTGGAAGGGAACAAAGGGCCTGGCATCTTCAGCACACCACAGCCACAAATATGAAGGGGAGCTCAGTCTTTCTTCCCTATGAGTCACCTTCAACTCTTGACCAGGCAAGGGCCCTGGCTTGGAACTGCAGCAGAGCTTCCCCACCACCCCTGGCCAAGCATACCTACTGGCAGTGGCTCCATGATTCCCTGGGGAGGGGCTCCCAGAGGTAACCAACCAACTCTGTGCCATTGCCATGGCTACAGTTCTGCTGCTGCTGCCCTGAAACCTGGGAAGAAACAAAGAGCCTGAGGGTTTTTCTCATGCTGCTAGCACTACACAGTCACCATATAAAGAGGAACCCTGTCTTTCTTCCCTGTGAACCGTTGACCTCCAGCTCTTCACCAGTAGGGCCTCCAGCTTAGGCCACCAGCACAGTGGCCCCGCGCCTCGCTGAACATCCCAGTAGCAACTGCTCTGTGTTTCTCTGAGGTACAGCTCCCAAAGCAACTGAAAGCCCCTCTGCCACTGCTGCTGCAGTGGTACTGCTCTTGCTCCCGTTGGACTGGGGAAGATGCAAAGACCCTGAGTGCTTTAACCACACATTTAGCAAACTATAGCCACCCTAAGGAGAAGAGGCCAGTCTGTCTCACAGATGAATCCCCTACCCTCATTGCTTATCATCAAGCAGGGGTCCCTGGCTCAGGCTTGCTATGCAATGACCCCATCCGGGACCAACTGCACCAATTGATAGCAGCTCTGCATTTCTCTGGGGTGGAGCCTCAAGAGACAAGTGAAAGGCCTTCTGCCACAGCCACTGCCAAGGTCTTTCCTTAAAGCTGGCAGAGAACATAAAGCCTGAGCTCACCTTAGGGCTGCAGAGTGCATCTGAGGAGTGCCAAGTAGAGATCTGCAACCAGCACTTGAGCAGGAGAGGAGCCCACACTTTTATAGCACTGTGAGGGAGCATGACTGCAATTGTGAGGAAATAGAGAGGAGCCATCTGACTAAGCAAGAGCCTTTAACTACTGGCCATTACATTCAAGCACCATCTACTGGATTACATCCTAAATTTCAACAACAAAAATATTTTGCTGATATACCCCCCTGTGAAAACAAGAACAATAACTGAGTTACAAATAAAGACTTACATAAAACCTTGGCCTTCTGAAAACATCCAGAAAATAATTGAACTGACTGTATTCAAGTTATACCACAGTTAAACATCAACCCACAAAGATGAGAAACAACCAGCACAAGTACTCTGACTACTAAAAGAGTCAGGGTGTCTTTTCCTCCAAATGATCACATTAGTTCCCCAGTAAGGATTCTTAACAAGGCTGAAATGTCTTAAATGACAGAAATAGATTTCATAATATGGAGGAATAAAGATAATTGAGATTCAGAGGAAAGTCAAAACTCAATCCAAAGAATCTAAGGATTATCGTAAAATGATATAGGAGCTGAAAGATGAAATGACCATTACAAGAAAAAAAACTGATTTGATAGAGCTGAAAAATGCACTACAAAAATTTCATAATGCAATTGCAAGTATTAATAATAGAATAGACCAAACTGAGGAAAGAATCTCAGAGCTGAAGACTGATTCTCCAAACTAACTCAGTCAGACAAAAATAAAGAAAAAAAGAATAAAAAAAAATGAAACTGATAAATATTGCATTATATAAATAGACCAAATCTATGGCTCATTAGTGTTTCTGAAAGAGAGGAGGAGATAGCAGGCAACTTGGTAAACATATGTTAATATGTTTTCCATGAAAATTTCCCCAACCTTGTTAGAGAGGCCAACATTCAAATTCAGGAAATGCAGAGAACACCTTAGAGGTAATACACAAGAAGACCATCTGCAAGGCACATAATAATCAGATTCTCCAAGGTGAAAATTAACATAACGTTAAAAAGCAGGTAGAGAGGAGGGGCAGGACATCTCAAAAAGGAACCCCATGAGTGGACCTTTCGGCAGAAACCCTACAAGCCGAAATGGATTGGAGGCCTATATTCAGCATTCTAAAAGAAGATAATTTCTAACCAATAATTTTATATTCAGCCAAACTGAGTTTCATAGGCATAAACATCTGATTCTATGTCATTTCCTTTAGTTTTAGAGATGTCTGAGGATTTGATGCTTGGCCAATTCTCCTTACAACATAAACTCACAAAATCATTTGAAAGATTCTATACTAAATTCAAGGGAGATATGAACCTGATCAAAATATGTATTGAACCAGACACTGTCAACATTATTTATTAAATAAGGAAAAATCAGCTTTGATGACACACAACTGCATTTATAGATGGAAGCTGGTCATGGACTCCTAGTCATGCACATTGGAAGGGGCTATGTGATTAGCTTGTTATAAAGGCTAAAGGGACCCTAGAGCTTATTGGCTTCCCTGATCTGACATGGTCTGCACATATTCAACACACATCATTCCTTAGTGTAAAATGAATGGGATACCAGAAACTGAGCCTAAGGATCACATACTTCCACTATGCTATGGCTGTGGATACTATGTAGCCTGTTCTTTTAAGCTTTAGCTAACTAAACTTGGTGCTTGCGATAGCCTATTACATTTAATAAATTCAATTATTGATACAAATCCAAGCCTGTAGCTGCTGGTAGAGCAGAGTGGAAGTTATAGCATTCTTGGCTCATTGAAGAATACATAATTAAGCAATTCTGAGGTTAGACAAAAGGCCATAAAATTACTATACCACGTAGTCTGTGCTTCTGTGAGTTGTCCAACATATGCAAAAGTTTTGATCTAGCCCTCTGAAGTCTTTGAAAAAGGTTGGTTATGGGAATAAAAGAAACGATTCTGGGAATCGAGCCAAGTGTAGCATGCAGGCAGGGGATCAAACCTTTGACTCAGCAACAAAGAAGAGATAAATATTTTCTGTTAGGAGGTAAAGAATATAAATTATACTGAATAAATATATATGCTCTTCTCAATTATTTATGGAAGTATGACTCCTTTTTATGGATTATCTCTATCTCCAGATTTTAAACTAAATGGAAAATGGAAAAAAAAAAAAACACCTAAGAAGTAACTGCCAGACTGGTGGGCATGTTGGCTCACACCTGTAATCCCAGCACTTTGAGAGGCCGAGGTGGGTAAATGACCAGAGGTCAGGAGTTTGAGACCAGCCTGGCCAACATGGATAAACCCCATCTCTACTAGAAATACAAAATTATCCAGGTGTGGTAGAACATACCTGTAATCCCAGCTATTTGGGAGGCTGAGGCAGGAGAATTGTTTGAACCCAGGAGGCAGAGTTTGTGATGAGCCAAGATTGTGCCATTGCACTCCAGCCTGGGCAACAAGAGACAAATTCCATCTCAATCAATGAATCAATCAATCAATAAAAGAAGTAGATGCCAGACACTGTAAGAATGAATACTTAAGTAAATACAAACATTTTCCACGTGATGTTCATAATTTACCTGTGCAAACCAGATATCTGCACAGAAACACTAACCAAACTAATTTTTCATTATAATCTTTTTATTTTGTGTTTATTACTGATTTGCATGCAGTGCATGCAGTTGCAAGAAATAATTCTGAAAGATTCTGTGAATCTTTTCCTCCATTTCCTCCAATGGTAACATCTTACAAAACTATAACTATTACTATTATGATGTTGCCATTGATGTGGTCAAGAAATAGAACATTTCTATCACCACAAGCATTCTCATGTTAACTTTTTATAACCACACCTACTTTTCTCCAACCCCACCCCCCTTTAACTTTAGCAACCACTAATTTGTTCTCCATTGTTATAGTTGTTTACATTTCAAGGATATAATATAAATGAATTCATATAGTATATAACCTTTTGGGACTGTTTCTGGGTGGGTCTTCAGGTAATTTTGATGTGTATAACAGTATTTTTTTATGCTGAATAGTATTCCATGGTATTGCTATACCACACTTTGTATAACCATTCACCTATTGAAGAACATCTGATGATTGTTTCCAGTGTTTGACTATTACAGGTAAATCTACTATAAACATTAGTGTAAAGGTTTTCTATACGTTAGTGTAGAAGTTTTTATTTTCCTGGATAAATGCCCAGGAGTGAAATTAATGAGTCAGGTGGCAGGTGGATGTTTAATTTTTTAAGTAATTGTCAAACTGTTTTCCAGCGTGTCAGGACCATTTCTTTCATATTCTCATTAGCAACAAAACAAAATAAATTCTGTACATTCTGACTAGCATTTGATGTTGTTAATATATTTCATTTTAGCAATTCTGATATGTGGGTAGTAATATCTCATGGTGATTTTATTTCCATTTTTGTAATGGATAATTATTTTGGAAATGTGTTCTCAGCTGAAATGTGTCTTTGTATAATTTGCCCACTCTCTAATTGGATTGTTATTTCACTGTTGAGTTCTGAGAGTTTTTCTGTTACTAATATTTTCTCGCTACTCAATATGTATGCTATTTATTTATTTAGTTAGCTTTCTTGTATTATTGCACTAGCTATGACTTCTAGTACATCTCTGATAGTCGTTTCTGTGCTACATACCTAGATCATGTCATTTGTGAATATTATTTTACTTCCTTTACACACTGAAGACATTAAATAGTTTTTCTTGTGTCATTGACTTGGCTAGAAACTTCAGTACAATGTTGAAAAGATGTGAGGGGAATTAACATCTTTGTCTTTATTTTCATAAGAGGGAAGGTTCAATATTTTACCATGAAGTATAATATTAGCTGCAGGCTTTTCATAGATATCCTTGATCAAGTTCAGAATGTTCCTTTCATTTTCTAACTTGTTGAGTTTCTTACATGAAAGGATATTTTCCTTTTTTTTTCACCTCAATGTACTGAGTTATAATTTGTATTTCATCTTGTATTATTATGTTTATTTAAATTAACTGATTTTTTAATATTGAAATGATCTTCCACTAATGAAATGTCTTATTTTATCATAGTGTATAACCTTTGTTATGTTGCTGAATTCAACTTGCTAGAATTTTGTTAAAGATTATTATTGCATTTATAATGAGCATTGGTCTATAATTTTCTACTGATAGTTGAGATTGATTTTGGTATTAAGGTAATGCTGACTTTATAGAATAAGTTGGGAACTGTTGCATTCTCTTCTACTTGATTTTTGGAATCGTTTGTGAAAAAAATGGTGTTCTTTCCTAAATATTTACCAAAATTTACCATTAAAATAATAAAACCCTGGCTTATTTTTGTGAGAAAAATGTCAGTTACTAATTAGGTCTTCTTATTTGTTATATGAATATGCTAATTTTCTATTTCTTCTTAAGTTAGTTTTAGTATGTTACATTTTTCTAGGAATGTATCCATTTCATATAAGTTGTGTAACTTGTTGACATTACAGTTGGTCTTTGTATTACCTTATAATCCTTTTTATATCTATAAGGACAGTATTAATATCCTTTCTTTCATCTCTGATTTAAGTAATTTGAGTGTTGTATCTTCATGTTTATCAGTAGGTAATGGTTGTCAGTTTTGTTTTTCTTTTTTTAAATTCTGGGGCACAGGTGCAGAATGTGCAGGTTGTTACACAGGTATACATGTGCCATGGTGGTTTGCTGCACCATCAAGCTGTCATCTACATTAGGTATTTCTCCTAATGCTATCCCTCCCCCTCAACCCCCCACCTCCCACTAGGCCCCTGTGTGTGCTGTTCCATTCCCCATGTTCATGAGTTCTCATTGTTTAACGCCACCTATGAGTGACAACATGCAATGTTTGGTTTTCCATTCTTGCATTAGTTTGCTGAGAATGATAGTTTCCAGCTTCATTCATGTCTCTGCAAAGAGCAAAAACTTATCCTTTTTCACGGCTGCATAGTATTCCGTGGTATACATGTGTCACATTTTCTTTATCCAGTCTATCATTGATGGGAATTTAGGTTGCTTCTAAGTCTTTACTATTGTAAACAGTGCTGCGATAAATATACATGTGTGTGTGTCTTTATAGTAGAGTGATTTATAATCCTTTGGGTATACATCCAGTAATGGCATTACTGGGTCAAATGGTATTTCTAATTCTAGATCCTTGAAGAATCACCAAACTGTCTTCCACAATGGTTGAACTAATTTACATTCCTACTAACAGTGTAAAAGCGTTTGTATTTCTCTACATCCTCTCCAGCATCTGTAGTTTCCTGACTTTTTAATGAACACCATTCTAACTGACATGAGACGGTATCTCATTGTGGTTTTTATTTGCATTTCTCTAATGGCCAGTGATGATAAGCATTTCTTCATATCTCTGTTTGCTGCATAAACGTCTTCTTTTGAGAAGCATCTGTTCATATCCTTTGCCCACTTTTTGATGGGTTTGTTTGTTTTTTTCTTGTAAATTTGTTTAAGTTCTTTGTAGATTCTGGATATTAGCCCTTTGCAGATGGATAGATTTCTCCCATTCTGTAGGTTGCCTGTTTACTCCAATGATAGTTTCTTTTCCTGTGCAGAAGCCCTTTAGTTTAATTAGATCCCATTTGTCAATTTTGGCTTTTGTTGCCATTGCTTTTGATGTTTTACTTGTAAAGTCTTTGCCCATTCCTATGTCCTGAATAGTATTGCCTAGGTTTTCTTCTACGGGTTTCATAATTTTAGGTCTTATGTTTAAGCCTTTAATTCATCTTGAGTTAATGTTTGTATAAGGTGTAAGGAAGGGATTCAGTTTCAGTTTTCTGCATATGGCTAGCCAGTTTCTCCAACACCATTTGTTAAACAGGTATCCTTTCCCCTTTGTTCGTTTTTGTCAGGTTTGTCAAAGATCAGGTGGTTGTAGTTCTGTGGTGTTATTTCTGAGGCCTCTGAAGCCTCAGATGAAGGGATGAAGCCGACTTGGTTTCACAGTGTAGTGGTAATGGCATCTAGATTTGGTTTTAATTTGCATTTCCCTAATGACTAAAATGTTGAGCATTATTTTTCTCTTTATTCACCATTCTTATATCTTTTTTGGTCAATGGTTGTTATGATATTTATCTCATTTTTAAAATACTGTTATCAGATATGTGATTTGCAAATATATTGTCTTAGTCTGTAGGTTGTATTTTTCTTTTATAAACTTCACCGTTGAACATGCAGAAGATTTGAGTTTTGATAAAATCCAATTAAACAATTTATTATTTCATCAGTTGTACTTTTGAAATCATATCTAGAAAAGTTTTGTGTAACCCAAGGTCAAAAAGCCTTTCTTCCAGCTGTCCTCTATAAGTGTTACTGTTTTTCATTTTATACTTATGTTTTTGGTCAAATTTAAAGAAATTTTTATATGTAATCCAATAAGGTTTTTTTTGCCTATAGATATCTAATTATTTTAACATCATTTGTTATTAAAACTATTCTTTCTTCACTGACTTGTATTTGTACCTTTGTCATGAATCAGTTCTCCACAGATTACTGGATTCTCTACTAAGCTCTATTGACTTATTTTTCCTATCTTTAAGCCAAATATCACCTGTCTTTATTACTACACTTTTATAATAAGTCTTGAAAAGTCAGGTGATAATCTTGATTTTATTCTATGGATAGAAATTAGAGCCAGGCACCATGGCTCACCCTGTAAAATCCCAGCACTTTGGGAGGCCAAGGCAGGTGGATCACTTGAGGTCAGGAGTTTGAGACCAGTCTGACCAACATTGGGAAACTTTGTGTCTACTAAAAATACAAAAGTTAGCAAGATGTGGTGGTGCCTGCCTGCAATCTCAGCAACTCTGATGGTTGAGGCATGAAAGTCACTTGAACTTAGGAAGTGGAGGTTGCAGTGAACTGAGATAATGCCACTGCACTTCAGCCTGGGCGACAGAACAAGATTCTCTCACCACCACTGTCACCACCAATAACAATAACAGAAATTAGTAAGTACTTCAACTTCCTTCCTCTTGTAAAATACTGTTATTTTGTTCTTTGGGGACCTTTGTATTACCATGTTAATTTTAAAATTGGCTTGTCACTTTCTGAAAAAACAACAAAAAAAACCTTTCACTTTGCATTTAATATACACATCAATTTATGGAAAACATCTTGAATTCACAATTTATAAACATTTCTCTGTTTATGTCTCTTTTGCATTTCTCCTTTTCTTGGGCCTTCATTAATTTCTCTCATAACTGTTTTACAGTTTTTGATTTGCTGGTCTTGCACATCTTTTGGTATTTAATATTTTAATGTTATTCTAAGGGTGTTTTTAAATTTCAACCTCAGATTAATCATTAGTAGAATATAGAAATGCAGTTTCTTTACTATCTTGATTTTGCATCCTGCAATATTGCTAAATTTATGTAGAATTTCTAGGATTTTTATAGATTCTATTTGATTTTCCGTATAGATCCATCATCTGCAAACTAAGATAGTATCACTTTTTATTTTCCAATTTGAATTATATTTACATATTTTTAAGCCTGTGTGCACTGCCTATACCCTCTAGTTAAATATATGTGATGACAGCAGACATCCTTGCCTTGTTCCTAATCTTAGGGATAAAGTGTATAAAGTGTATCTTTCATCAGAAATGGATGATGGATTTTTATAAAACGTTTTTCCTGAGTATATTGAGATAATCATACTTTTTTGTTGTTATGTGTTTAATTGCATAGATATTTTAATTTTAACTAGGTTCGCATTCCTATAATAAATTCTTTGTTCTTCTAATATATTGTTAGATTCAATTTGCTAAAGCTTTGATTAAAATTTTTGCATCTATTAATGAAGGATATTAGTTGGTATGTTTCCTTATCTTGTAACGTCTTTGGTTTGAGTATCAGTGTATTGCTGCCTTCATAGAATGAGTTGGAAATTTGCTTTGCAAATTTCTGGAAGAGATTGTGTAAAATTGATATTATTACTTTCTTAAATGTTTGGTAGAACTCAACCATAGGGTTATCTGACCTGGGATTTTCTATTTTGGTAGGTTTTTAACTGCGTATTTAATTTCTTTAATTGATATAGAACTACTCATAGTATCTGTTTCTTCTTAAGCAAACCTTCATAGTTTGTATTTTTCCAAAAACATTTTCATTTCATTGAAATTATCAAATTTAAAGCCATAAAGCCATTCAAAAAATTTCTTTATTATCCTGTATATATTTGTAGAATCTGTGCTTATATCACATCACCTACCTCATTCCTGATACTAGTAATTTGATTCTTCTTTCTTTCCTGGTAAGTTTGGCTAAAGGTTTGTTGATTTTGGGTTTAATCAAAGAAATTCTTTCATTGACTTTTCCATGCTGTTTTTTTTGTTTTATATTTTAGGATTTTCATATTTATTTTTATAATTTTCTTTATTCTCCTTACTTTGGTTTTATTTTGCTGATCTTTTCTCAGTTCCTTAAGTTAAGCTTGTTTATTTGAGGACTTTATTCTTTTCTTATATAGACATTTAGTACCATACATTACCCCTATGTACTGCTTACTGGCAAATGACATGTTTATATATGCTGTGTTTTTACTGTTAATCAGTTCAAAATACTTTTTGATTTTTATTCTGATTTTTTCTGTTACCTCTGACTTATTTAAAATTATTAATGGGGTTTCAAACATTGAGAATTTTTACAATGTGTTTTTGTAATCCATCTCTACTTTAATTTTATTGTGCTTAGAGAATATTCTTTGTGAGACTTGAATTCTTTGAAACTCATCAAAACATTTTATTGCTCAAAAGATGGTCTAGCCTATTAAATGTTCCAGGTGTACTTAAAAAGAATGTACATTCTGCTGTTGTTAGGTAGAGTGATCAAAAAAATTTTAATTGCATCAAGGAGATTTAATGTGTTTTAAATTTTTTCTATAATTTTACTGATTCTCGGTCTACATTTTCTCTTATTGATTGAAAGAGAGATATTGAAATCTCTGGCTATGATGATGGAATTTTCTATTTCTCCTTGCATTTCTAGCAATTTTTGCCTTATGTATTTTGAAGTTCATTTATTAAGATAATAAACATTTGATAATATTATATACTTTTGATAAACTGTTGAATCTACTTTTTCTGACATAGTTGTCGCCATTGAGATTTTGTTTTTAGTGGTATTAACATGTTCTGTATTTTTTCTATTTTATTTTAAACCTATTTTTGTCTTTTATAAAGTTTGTCACTTGTAACCAACATACAGTTGGGATGTGTGATTTTATCCAATCTGAAAATCTCTTCCTTTTAATTGAAATATTTATACCACAGCAATTAAGTGTGATTATTGATATAGGTAAATTGTACTATGTCATCTTGCTGTTTGTTTTTTATTTGTTTCATCTATTGTTTATTGTTTTACACTTTTTCTCCATTTTCTGGAATCTTTTTATGATTAAATTTTATTCCCTTTGTTGTCCTATTAGCATTTTTTATTTTATTATTTTAGGGATTAGTTTAAGGTTTAGTGTGAACATCTTTAACTTATCATGTTCTGCCCTTAAGTGATATTATATTACTTCACATGTAGCATAAGACCATTTTAAAATGTAGTATTAGAGTTACTATCCTTCTTAGTTAATTTGGGCCACTTAACAAAATACTGTTGGCCACATAGCTTATAAACAATGGAAATTTATTTTTCACAGTTCTGGAGACTGAGATGTCCAAGACCAAGTCACAGGTAGATTTAGTGTCTGGTGAGAGTCCATTTCCTGATCACAGGTGGTGCCTTTTAGTTGCGTCCTTACTTGGTCAAAGGGACAAGGCTGCTTTCTAGGGCCTCTTTTGTTAGAACACTGATTCCATTCATGAGGGATCTACCTTCATGACCTAACTACCTCCAAAAGGAACCTAACTTCTCATTCCATCACTTTGGTGATTAGGTTTCAATATATGAATTTTGGGTGAACACAAACTACATAAGTATATTTTTTTGTGTATGGAGCAGTGGTGAGTAGTATTAAAGCAATGTAAAAAGATGGGTAGGACTCTGTAACTGTCTTTAAATGTGTTTTACTGTTGCTTCTGTTTAGAATCATGAGCAGAACACCAAAGTCATATTAACTTGGCTCTTCTGGTGCAAGAATTCTAGAAATAGATTGTCTACATAGTGCCTCCAAAATGCCAGAAACCTTATAGAAAATATTACATTTGAATTAAAGAGAATTTTTCTGGTAAGATCTCATAGTTTTTTGGAAAGGCGTTATCTTACAAGGTTTCATGAACCATTATTATATGCTATTTTTACATGCAAAATGTAAATATTTGTCTCCTGAAAAAAAAATGTCCAGGTCCCAACTTGTTTTGAACACACTTAGAATCCATTTCCAATCCTATAGAGTCTCAATAGAGATTCTCAGTAGAGATTCTCCGTAAAGATTTAAACATTCTCAGTAAAAAAGATTCTATGAACAAACCTGTTAATTGTTTAACGGTTTTCAGAACTTATGTGACTATATTGCTATGTAACTTCCGTTTTTCTTACCTATATTTCCCATCCATCCTTCTCTACTCTGCTCTCTGCCTTGAAAGGCTGACCTGTATGTGTTACAGCAACAGATATTCTAGCCCTCTAATTTTACTATGGGTTTGACTTTTGCCAATAAGAGGAAAGAAATTCAGGTACTTGTTCCTTCAGTTTCAATTTTACTTGGTTATCCCTGTCTATTTTTGTTCCTGATGGAAAATCATGTCTCCTCTAAACATAGTCTTTCACACATGACTCTTTCTTTCCATGTTCAGATTAGATACTTCTTTTATCCCTTTATCTTGTATCAGTAATAGTTAATAACCCTGGGTTACTGTACTTTCCCTTTTGGCTTCTTTAGAATCTGTCCATACCTTGGAAATAGTAAAGCTTCTCCTAAAACATCCTTCCTGCTGATATTTTCTTTTCTTTTTTTCCCCAGAATAACTATTAACATCTATTAGAACCCTGATGTTCCAGAGACTATAATTTAGGACACTTGAGTACTATAAAGAGCTATGGAATATTATTTAGTAGGCATAGTATTTAGTTTTAGCTGTAATAAAAAATGGTTTTGAAAACTTTATTGAATCACTTGACTTCTCTAGGATTTATTTTCAACATCTGTACAATAAATTTATCATATTAGATGATTTCTAGAAATCTTTTAAACTTGAATACACTTGAGATGCTATTTTCTTAGCTATCATACAAGGTACTCTATCAGAACATTAATAAATTTACAGGGAGTTGGGGTAGAGCAACATGGTGGAACAGAAGGCTCTTCCAATCATTCCCCTCACAAGAACACCAATTTAACAATGTTTTACACTAAAAAAGCACCTTCATAAGAACCAAAAATCAGGTGAGCACCACAGTACTTGGTTTTAACTTATCTCTGAAAGAGGCAATGAAGACGTTAAAAAAAAAAAAAGCTATGAATCACTGACAACACCCTTCCCTGGCAGTGGCAGCACACTGGACAGTGAGTTTCTGTGCATTAGGCAGAGGGACTGACTCAGAGCTGCCCTATTATAGAAAAAAAACAAAAATAAAAATAAAAACAAAATTGGACCAAAGTCAGGTGACACCTGCCTATTGAGGGAACATTTAAGCCAGCCATAGTCAGAGGAGAATCCCAATCTCTACATTCAAACTTGAGTTCTCACATGAGGTAAGGTGCTCTGGAGCTCTAATAATTTTGAAAGGAAGTCTAGACCACAAGGACTGCAAAACCTGGGTGAGTCCTGTGCAGATGTAGGCCCAGAGTCAGCAGACAGGGGGAACAAAAGACCTATTGAGACACCAGCAAGGGCAGCTAAAGGAGTGCTGACATAACCCTTCCCCTAACCCCAGGCTGCACAGCTCATGACTCCAAAAAAGACACCTTTCTTCTGCTTCAGGAGAGGAGAAAAAAGACTGCAGAAGACTTTGTTGTGCCTCTCTGATACCAGCTCAGTCACAGCAGAATAGGGCAATGGTCAGAGCTGTGAAGCCCCTTTTCTAGGCTCTAGCTTCTGGATAACATTTCTAGACATACCCTAGAATAGAAGGGAAACTGCTGCCTTGAATGGTAGGACCCAGTCCTGGCAGGATTTATTACCTGCTAACTGAAGAGCCCTTCTGCCCTGAATAATCAACACTGATACCCAGGTACTACATCAAGGGCCTTGGGTGAGACTCAGTGCATTACCAGCTGTGATGGCTACAGGGCGAGACTCCTGCTTCAAAAAAGCAGAAGGAAAAGAAAAGGGGACTTTGCCTTGGACCTTTGGTACTAGCTTGGTCTCAGAAGTGTCGAGCACCAAGCAGGCTCTGGGAGCCTCAATTCTAGGACTTGACTCTCGAATGGCATTTTTGGATGTGTCGTGGGTCAGAGGGGAGCCCACTTTCCTGAAGAGTGAATCCCAGCCAGGCAGCATTCGCCACAAACCTACTGAAGAGCCCTTGGGCCTCAGGGGTACATTGACTATAGTCTGGCAGTACTCCCCACTCCCCATGGGCCTGTGATGATAGTGGCCATTGGATAGACTCCTCTGCCTTTGGAAAGGAAAAGGAGGAGTGAGAAGGACTGTGTCTCATGGTTTGAGTGCCAGCTCAGCTGCAGTACAATAGATCACCAGATAGACTTCTAAGGTTTTTATCCTAGTACCTGGCTCCCAGATGGCACCTCTTGACACACCTGGGGTCTGGGGCAAATCAACACGCTGAATGAAAAAAATGCAAGTCTGACTGACTTTGTCACATGCTGATTTTAGAGTGCCAGGCCTTGAGAGAACATAGGTGGTAGCTACGGCATGGTTAGACTGGGCCTTGGACAAGATCCTGTGCAGTGCTAACTTTAGGTTTGAACCAGCACTGTCATGGTAATGGTAGCCACAGGGATGTTTGGGCCACTCCACTTCTAGTTTCAAATGGCTCAGAAGAGAGACAGAGAATCCATTTGTTTGGGAGAAAGTAAGGGAAGAGAACAATAGTATTTTCCTAGTAGTTCAGAGAAATCTGGACTTTGTCCAAGATAATCAAGGTGGCACTTCTGAGTCTGCAAAAAGCACAGTATTACTAGGTTTGGGGTACCCCTAGAGCATATTCAGCTTAGATCACAACACCCAAGGTCTTTTGAATATTTGGAAAGCCTTCTCAAGAAGAAAGGATACAAACAAGCCCAGAGTGAGAAAACGATAATAAATACCTAATCTTTAATACCCAGACACAGACAAATATCTTCAAGTATCAAGAACATCCAGGAAAACATGACCTAACCAGATAAACTAAATAAGGTACCAGGGATCAGTTCTAGAGAAAAAGAGGTATATGATTTTTTTTTGAGAAAGTATTCAAAATAGCTATTTTAAGGAAACTCAATAAAATTCAAGATAACATGGGAAGTGAGTTCAGAATTCTATTAGATAAATTTAATAAAGAGATTGAAATAATTAAAAAGAATGAAGAAGGAAAAATGCAATTGGCATAATAAAGAATCCATCAGAACCCTTTGATAGCAGAAGTTATCAAGCAGAAGAAAGAATTAGTGAGCTAAAGACAGGCTATTTGAAAACATATGCTCAGAAGAGACAAAAGAAAAATGAATAAAAAGACTACAGCCTATGTTATCTCAAGGCCTGACACTCTAAAATTAGCCTACATGATCTTGAAAATAGCCACAAAGGGGCAAATCGAAAAGTTACTGGCCTTAAAGAGGAGGTAGAAAAAGTGATAGTACCAGAAAGTTTATTCAAAGGGACAATAACAGAACTTTGCAAACCTAGAGAAAGATATCAATATCCAAATACAAGACAGTTATAGAACACAGGGAAGATTTAACCTAAAGAAGACTACCCAAAGGCATTTAATAATCAAACTTCCAGGCTGGGCATGGTGGCTCACACCTGTAATCCCAACACTTTGGAAGGCCAAGGTGGGCAGATCATGAGGTCAGGAGTTTGAGACCAGCCTGGCCAACATGGTGAAAACCCATCTCTACTAAAAATGCAAAAATTAGCCTGGCATGGTGGCAGGCACCTGTAGTCCCAGCTACTTGGGAGGCTGAGGTAGGAGAATTGCTCAAACCTGGGAGGCAGAGGTGACAGTGAGCTGAGATCATGCCATTGTACTCCAGCCTGAGCAACAAGAGCAAAACTCTGCCTCAAAAAAAAAAAAAAAGTAAAATAATAATGATAATAATTAAACTTTCAAAGGTCAAGGATAAAGAAAGGATCCTAAAAACAGCAAGAGAAAAGAAATAAGTATGATACAATGGAACTCTAATGTGTCTGGCAGCAGACTTTTCAGTGGAAACCTTACAGACCAGGAGAGAGCGGGGTGATACATTCAAAGTGCTGAAAGTAAAAGACTTTTACTCTAGAATAGTAATAGGTTAGTACAAAAGTTAGTGTGGTTTTAGGTTGGTACAAAAGTTATTTCATTAAAAGATAATGACAAAAATTGCAATTACTGTTGCACCAACCTAATATATCTGATGAAATTATCCTTCAAACATGAAGGAAAAATAAAGACTTTTTTAGAAAAACGAGAGCTGAGGGATTTTATTTAAACCAGACAGGTTCTACAAAAAATTTCTAAAGAGAGTTCTTCAAGCAGAGAGAAAAGAATGTTAATGAGCAATGAGCTGTAAAACTCACTGGTAATAGTAAGCACACAGGAAAATATGGAATATTATAACATTGAGATTTAGGTGTATAAACTACTCTTATCCTAGTTAGAAAGACTAAATGATAAATCATTCAAAAATAAAAACTTCACCAATTTTTGAAGACATCAACAGTAAAATAAGATATATATATATATATATATATATATATATATATATATAAATTAAAGTGAGAGTGTGAAACTAATATGTGGAGTTTTTATTACTTTTCTTTTTGCTTGTTTGTTTGTTTCTTTATGCAAAAAGAGTTGTTATCAGCTTTAAATTATGGGTTATACAGTATTTGCTAGCCTCATGGTAACCTCAAACCAAAAACATGTAAGAGATACATAAATAATTAAAAGTAAGAAACTAAATCATATCACCAGAGAAAACCACCTTCACAAAAAAAGAGGACAGGAAGGAAAAGAAGAGGGAAGAGAAGACCACAGCACAACCAGAAAACAAATAACAAAATGGAAGAAGCCAAGTCCTTACTTACCAATAATAACATTGAATGTATGGACTAAACTCTCTAATCAGAAGACATAGAGTAGTTGAATGGATAAGAAAATAAGGACCAATGAGCTGTTGCCTACAAGAAACACTTTACCTATAAAGGCACACAAAGACTGAAAATGAAGGGATGAAAAAAAAAATATTTCATGCCAATGAAGACCAAAAAAAGAGCACAAGTAGCTATACTTAAATTAGACAAAATAGATTTCAAGACCAAAACTGTAAGACGAGACAAAGTAAGTCATTATATAATGACAAAGAGGTCAGTTCAGCAAGATGATATAACAGTTTTAAACATAGGTGCACCTAACATTGGAGCACCCAGATATATAAATATTATTAGCACTAAAGAGAGATATAAGTTAATACAAAATTAGCTGGAGACCTCAACACCCCACTTTTAGCAGTGGACAGATCTTCCAGAAAGAAAATCAACAAAGAAACATTGGACTTAATCTGCACTATAAACCAAATGGATGTAATAGATATTTCCAGAACATTTTATCCAAGAGCTACAGAACACACATTTTTTTCTCAGCACATAGATTATTCTCAAGGATATACCATATGTTAGGCCACAAAACAAGTCTAAAATATTGAAAAAGTGAAATAATATCAAGCATCTTCTCTGATGACAATATAATAAAACTAGAAATTGATAACGAGGAATTTTGGACACTATGCAGATACATGGAAATTAAACAATATGACCAAACTGAATAATCAGTGTAGGTCAATAAAGAAATTAAAAAGGAAATTTAAAAAAAACTTCTTGAAACAAATAAGAATGCAACACAACATATCAAAACCTTTGAGATACAGCAAAAAGAGTACTAAGAAGAAAGTGTATTGTCATTAGTGCCTACATAAAAAAATGTAAAACTTCAAATAAACAACTTAATGTTGCATCTCAAAGAGCTAGAAAAGCAAGAGCAAATCAAACCAACATTAGTAGAAGAAAAGAAATAATAAAGATTAGAGCAGAAATAAATGAAATTAAAATGAAAAAAATAATACAAAAATGAATGAAAGAAAAAGTTGGTTTTTTGAAAAGTTAAACCAAAGTGACAAAACTTTAGCCAGAATAACTAAGAAAAAATGTGAGAAGATCCAGATAAAAAAAAATTACAGATGATAAAGGAGATTTTACAATGGTTAGTGTAAAAATTGAAGGTTAGTGGCTACTATGAGCAACTATGTGCCAACAAGTTGGAAAATGTAGAAAAGTGGACAAATTACTAGACACATACAATCTACCAAGATTGAACCATGAAGAAATTCAAAAACTGAATAGACCAATAAGTGATGAAATTAAAGCTGTAATTCAGATCTCCAATTCACGAAAACCCACCATCAGATGGCTTCACAGCTAAATTCTATAAAACATTTAAAGAAGAACTAATGCCAATTTTACTTAAATTATTCCAAAAAGCAGAGGAGTATTGAGTATTTTCATACTCCTTCTACAAGGCCAGTAATACCTTGATACCAAAACCAGATGAAGACACATTCAAAAAATAAAATTATAGGCCAGTATCTCCGATGAATATTAATGCAAAAAATCCTCAACAAAATACCAGCAAACTGAATTTGGCAATACATTAAAAAGATCATTTATGATGACCAAGTGTGATTTATTCCTGGGATGCAAGGATGGTTCAACATATGTACATCAAACAATGTGATACATCATATCAACAAAATGAAGAACAAAATTCATTTGATCTTTTCAATTTTTGCTAAAAAGTATTTGATAAGAATCAATATTTATTTATAATGAAAATTCCAAAACAACAGTATAAAAGGAACATACCTCAACATAATAATAGTCATACATGACAGATCACAGCTGGGGTCATACTAAATGATGAAAAACTGAAAGCCTTTCCACTAAGTTCTTGAACCTGAAAAGGGTGCCCACTTTCATCACTGTTATTCAACATAGTGCTGGAAGACCCAGCTAGAGCAATCAGGCAAAATAAATAAATTAAAGGTATCCAAATTGGAAAGGAAGTAAAGTCAAATTATTCTTGTTTGCAGATGATATGATCTTATATTTACAAAAACCTAAAGACTTCATACATCAAACCCTATTAGAACTGATAAAAGAATTCAGTAAAGTTTCAGGATACAGTATCAGCATATGAAGATTAATACCATTTCTTTATGCCAACAGCAGACAATCTGAAAAAATAATAACAATGTAATCCCATTTACAATAGCCACAAATAAAAATAAATACCTAAGAATTACTAAGAATTAAATACCAAAAATGTGAAAGGTCTCTTTAATGAAAACTATAATGAAAGAAATTGAAGAGGATACCAAAAAAAAAAAAAAAGAAAAGATATTCAAGGTTCATAGATTAGAAGAATCAATACTGTTAAAATATCTATACTACCCAAAGCAATCTACAGATTCAATGCAATCTGTATCAAAATACCAATGACATTTTTCACAGAAATAAAAAATAACAATTCTTCAATGTATATGGAACCAAAAAGGACCCAGAATAGCCAACTCTATCCTAAGCAAAAAATAAAACTGGAGGAATCACTTTACCTGGCTTCAAATTATGCTACAGAGCTATAGTAGCCAAAACAGCATGGTACTGGCATAAAAACAGATACACAGACCAATGAAACAGAATAGAGAACCAAGAAACAAATCAACACATTTACCTCAAACACATTTTCAACAAATGTTCTAAGATCTATACTTGGGAGAAGACAGTCTCTTCAATAATGGTGCTGGGAAAACCAAATATCCATATGAAGAAAAATGAAGCTATATACAAAATAGCCATATAAAAAATCAATCCTAAATGGATTAAAGATTTAAATCTAAGACCTCAAACTATGAAACTACTACAAGAAAACATCAGGGAATCTTTTTAGCAGATCTGTCTGGTCAAAATTTCTTTTGACACTACCCCACAAGCACAGGCAACCAAAACAAAAGTGGGCAAATGGGATCATATCAAGTTAAAAAGCTTCTGCACAGCACTCCCATGTTTGTTGAAGCACTGTTCAAAACAGCCAAAATTTGGAAGCAACCTGTGTCCATCAACAGATTAATAAAATTGTACTTATAAACAATTGAGTACTATTCAGCCATAAGAAAGAATGAGATCCTGTTATTTGCAATAACATGGATGAAACTGGAGGTCATTATGCTAAGTGAAATAAGTCAGGCACAGTCAATAGATTGAATCTATACATCATATCACCTGAATTCATTGAATTAGAGAGTAGAAGAATGGTAACCAGAGACTGGGAAGGGATGTGGGGAGATGTGTGAGAGTGGTTATTGAGCACAAAACACAATTAAAAAGCATAGCACCTAGTATTTTATAGCACAACAGCATGACTATAGTCAACAATAATTTAATGGTACATTTTTAAATAACAAAAGAGTACAACTGGATTGTTTGTAACACGAAGAATAAATGCTTGAGGGGATGGATATCCCATTTTCCATGATGTGATTATTAAGGATTGCATGCCTATATCCAAACATCTAATGTACTCTATAAATATATATAACTACTGTCACCAACAAAAATCCAAATAAAAATTATTTGAAAGATTAAAAACAGATTGGTTTTCCAATGAGAATTTTGAAATTTTTGAAAATTTTTCCTATTTTTCAATGATAATTTGCATTATTTTAGTTATAGTACAAAGAGAAGGCTCAGAAAACCCAATTCAATCTAGTATTTCAACTAAAGAGATAAAAAAAGAAAGAAAAGTTATCAAATTGTTTACTTCTGAAAAACAACATGTTATATATAAAGTCTTACATGTTGAAATTCAATGTGTGCTCAATCAACTTAGTGGACATTAATTAGAATTTATACATAAGTTTTTACTAATTTTAGTAAATTAATTTGTATGTTTATGGTTCAAGAAGCTCAGCTAGAGATAAAATTGATTTTAAAAATTCAGAAATTCATAAAATTAACCCATGTGCACACACATAAATATATATAATTACATCTTAACAACTAATAGAACAGAGATAACCAATAACTAAAAGAATAATACTTAGTTAATCTCAGCACAATTATGTTGAACCTATGTGGGCATGTTATTGATATTAGTTAATAGTTAATATATTTTGGATGTTTAACTGGTTACAAGTATTTCTATGCCTTCTACTTAAGATTAGTTTGTGAGATGATTTTCTGTCTTTGGGATTACTATTTTACATTAGTTAAAACTTATTAAGATGATTGGAGCCCTTTTATGTTCATTGTAGTTCAGTCTATCTTCTTTAAAGCTCTCTGTGGTTTATATACTACATTTTCTCAAGACCATAACAACAAAATACAATAGTTTAGAATTATTAAACCGGAGGCAAGAAACTTGGTAATAAAGTGGATAATTAAAGAAGGAGAGCTATCTAGTTAAAGGACTGTGATAAAAGTCATAGAATCTTTACCAATGCTGCTTCCTATAACTGACAAATTGCTTTTGAATTATTATTTAAATTACGTCATTCTTAAATTTAGTCACGTATACCTATTAAACACCATCTGGAAGTTTGGGGGGTGGAAAGTAACTACCAAACTTCTTTATATGTTTTAATTAGCATTTAGTCTGAGTTATACTTATGACTCCATTTGTATTAAATATTTATAGAGCACAGCTATTGCTGCTGGATATTTACAGCATTGGACATCATAAATTGAATTTCAAAGGAAAAGGACAAAATTGCCTGTCCTTTATTTGATACTGATACAACATTAGCATTGCTTTATAGTGAGGGATATTAACTATTTTTCTTGTCTCAGTGATGAATTCAAAAGTCACATTTGATCTTTCATATTTTTTTGTTTCTTTGGCTTTTCTAAATTCTCTTTTATAAATCTTCTTGAATAGCATTACTTAAAGGGCAGTGTATTATAGTGAATAAAACCACATACTCAGGAGTCAGCTTCCTAGATTTGATTCCAGCTTTACATCAGTAAGCAGGTAGTTAGTGAATATCTCTCTACTTTTATTTCCTTAGTTGCAAAATGAGAATAATAATTTTGCTGTTAGGGATACACACACATAGAGAAACACACACATACACCTGTAGCCTTGCCTGACATAAAGTGAGCACAGCGTAGGCGTTTGCTATTAATACTACCTTCTTTCATCATTCATTTATTCACATTTTCTTTTCACTATGTCTACTTGCTAATTTGCCTTTCTGAACTTTTACCTACAGCTTTTTGACTCCATATTTTACCCAAGTTTCTATTAGAAAAATTATTTTTAATTCCACTTAGGTATAAATTTTTCTTTCCTAAAATGTAAATGTTTCCCTTCAGACTAAAATATAAGAGGATTTCATAAGATCTGACAAGTCTAAAATAACAAATGCTAAACATTGTTAACTACTATTTAATTATTTGTCCTTATTCTATACAATCAAAATAGCAAGACAGGAAAATAATCAATGAGAACACATGTCTGTAAGGCAAATGGTTTGGCATTCATCATTTTCTTGATCTTTGTCTAAATATTTTACTTTTGTTCTTATTGTGAGAAGAGTTTTATAATTCACATTTTCTTGACCACTGGTTCTGATTACATTGCAGTATACAAGGTAAACAAGAAAGTGTCCAGCAAACCACCCAAAACTGTGCTCATGATATTTCTAGCCCACACATTTCCTGGTGTTTGAATGTTGGTCCTCATCTTGAACACAGTTTTATATTGGAAGTAATGAACCTATTTTGTGAAATGTAAGGCCATATCCTTTTAGTTTTATGTTTACCAGAAAGTTTATATATAAATTTACATATAAACATTTTATAATTTGTCTCTACAAATTAATGACGTCAATTTTTTTTTTATTTCAAGTGGATAGTAACATTTTGTTCCATGAAAACCTATGCCTGATTAATATGAATGCAGTGAATATCAATAACATGAAGAAATATTGGGGCTGAGGAAATATTGGGATTGTTTGGATATCATCTTTTAGTGTTGTGTATTGGTGCCGAGTCACTACCAATGAGAGCAAGGTAATTTTCAAAAAGATTTCAGTTATCTTGGTGATCTTCTTCACAGCTCACTTGAATCTATTAATACAGTATCTCCTTTTCCTCTTCAAAATTTGCGAGCTTGTATGCTTTTTGTTCAGTCTTCTGTTTCTGGATGCCAACGCCTTCTCTTAGAAGGGCATATTGCTACTCTTTTGTATTTTGCTCAGATAGTCCTGTGTCTGCTTTTATTGCTCAGTAATTCAATTAATCCTAATTGTTCTCATCTTTAT
The DNA here is from genome assembly GCA_963573385.1 of Cacajao melanocephalus. Classification (NCBI taxonomy): domain Eukaryota; kingdom Metazoa; phylum Chordata; class Mammalia; order Primates; family Pitheciidae; genus Cacajao; species Cacajao melanocephalus. Next base: position 7,466 of record CAUYLG010025022.1, on the reverse strand, counting down.
TATCACCTTCTCCCTTGGGAAGTTTTCTATTATAATAATATATTGGATGATTTAAATTTTTTTCATTGACTCTGTAGTAAGACCAATTTAAGGTATTTTATTGAAATGCAAATTTCATACTTTTAAAATTTTATGTACCTGAATATATATGATTAATTGAAAGGTACAGGAAGAGGGAGAGACATCAGGACAATTTACACTACCTTTTTTTCTGACCTATTTTCAACAGAAAGGGCCTTCTACAGAGGCAAATACACTCTCCTTGTATTGATTTTTTAAAACTCAAGACAAATGGAAACAGGGAAGACAAAAGTCATTAGCATAATTGTTCCAGGCAGAAATAAAAATTTATTCTATTTGTTTTTAATTCCTCCTATTTGTTACTCTCTTCTGATCCACAATCAAGAATGCATGACATGATATTTATATGGAACTCAAAATTTAGCCTCAGATAGTTCAATTTTGTTTCTAAGAATGTGAAGATCACTTCAAAATTAGGACATTACTCTCACCTCTACTGCTGCTGCAATAATTTCAGGGAAGATGAGAGACTTTGTGTGGATTCCAGAGAATGGACATAATTCATAGCCTGCTTTAAAGCTCTGTAGGACACTTCCTTTTAAATGTATAGGTTATTAATGTATCAGTCATTTTAAAGACTCCTAGAGAATGAAAGACTTACCAGATACTTTTTGATGTATGAAATTTAGGAAAATGGGAGGTGAGATGTGCTAAAGGGAATGGAAGCAAGTGTGTGTATTACCTGGTGATGACACAGCACTATAAGGGGGAGGAGACAAAGGGTAAAAAAGGACCTATGAAGAATCTTTAAGGTCAGTAAAAGATAAAAGAAACAAGAATATCATTATTTTTAATTTTTTTTGTGTAAGAAGACAAGTTTGGGGGCTTTTTTCTTAATGGTAACATCTGAACGTGGTAATGAATTCACAGAACAACAGTAGACCTAGGCACACACCAATGGGTAGCTCTTGTGTTAATGTAGGAAAGTAGAAGACTTGCCAGTGTTTAAGCTGTGAGTTCCCATGTGTCTCTTTTCCTTTTCATTGTATGCCTATTCCAGTAAATTATTGGGTAAAAAGCATGTTTTCTTTAAAAATACACTAAAATGGTTTCAGATGGTAATCATGTTTTTCCTTATTGGATATAAAATAACGGATACACACTTTAACTGTTTCACAAAAATTACAGGTTCCCAAACCAAAAATAGTACCCTTAATATGTATGTGTTTTATCTTCATTGCCCCTTTTCCTTAAAATGTTTAGACTGACAGCTGTTATTAGTAGGTAAGTTGATTATGGGTATCTTCTTTTCATTCAGTTGAATGGCCTCCTGCAGTTTTTGACTGATAAAATATTCCTACATTTTTTAAATTAGAATATAGAAACTCAAGACATGAAATTGACTATATACTACATAATTCACACATGAGTTTTGGCTACATTTTTATTTATCTGTTAATTTAATACTTGAACTGTGTAGCTTACTCTTCTTGTATACAAAATCATTTGCCCTTATGGTCAAATGAAGTTATGTAGAAACAAAGTATTATGCAAGTAATTCCAGTCTCCCCCAACAAAAATAAGTAATTTACCTAATTGTGAATGGGAAAGTGACAAAATTAATTTGCATGAAGTAAAACAGTTTACAAATAACAATCATGTTACCCTTTAAATATTTTTTCTATGTTTCAAATTTCTTCTGGAGGGCTCAATTTAAAAATAAAAAAAATATTAAGAGAGCTTTTCGTAGTGTAAAGGGCAAGTGGGAATCAGAGCAGAGACTTGACTATAAGCTTCATGAAGGAGATGACTTGGTCTCTCTCATTTACTATTTTATTCCCAGTGCCCAGAGCCATGCCTAGCTGAAAGTAGTTGACAAATAATTATTAATATAGCAATAAACTGTTATTGATACCAGTAGGTGGGGGGAAGTCCTCAAATGTCAGTGGGACCCCACCCCAGCCAGTGTCCAGGGTCTAGACAACATCTCTAAACTGAATTCGAGGACGAGTTGGAAAATACTGAAAATACAGAAATTGTAAAGTGAAAAGTATGCACTCAAGAAAGGGGAGTTCGGGTGGGCTTGAGATAGTTGCTTAGTGCAGTTTGGGGCTTCTACCTTTATGAGTTTTTTAACCAAGGGGTGGAATATTCATGGTTTCTAGAGACAGGTAGAGATGAATTGAAATTGCAGTGCCACCCATTTTTACGCCAAACCTGGGTGTTCCTGGAACTGTCATGGTGCTGGTGAATGTGTGATTTAATAATTAATGAGCATATAATGAGGTCCTAGGTGAAACCTAAATTAAATCCAAGCCATGTTGGGTCCAGTCAGTCTTAGCCTGCTTGGGCCACACCCTGGTTTTTCAGGGTTTCCTCAGCCCCTAGATTCTATGGGAATTTTGACAGTTTCCTTTTGCTAGTTGTATGAAACTGCTGCCTGGAATTTTCTATTCTGCTGCAACCACCCTATATTATTCCCGCCTCATTATTGCTTAAACTTATCTTACATATGCTTTGTATCTTACTGGGATTTTTTTTGTGTGTTTTGGGGTGGGGGGAAGCAGAGGTATTTCCATATATAGGCAAAATATATACTTGAAGAAACAAAAGTTAAGCATTCCACTTATCTGTTAAAATCATATCCAAATTACTGTATCATTGATTAAACTGTGATTTAATACCCAATACAAATTAAATGGGAGATATGCTAAGGGTAGCTTAAAATGTTAATTTTATTTGTTTATTCATATCACTGAAGTGATATGCTTAAAATCCCCTTATTAAAATATGTTTTAAAATTATATTTATATGTTTTACCTTTAAAAATATGAAAAAGAGGCTCAGAGTGGATCTTGTGGTTGAACTTGTTTCATAGGAACTTTTTTAAAACTTCAAAATAATAGTAGAATTTTTGTGAAAATTTTACATATTTTCTTTTTCATATTACCAAAATAAAAATAATCAATTTAGATTTCTTACTAGAAATATGAGGGGAAAAAAATCCCATTTCCCAGTTATCTTGTTTTCCAAAAATTGTCAGCATCTTTCAAAATTTTCCTACAAAAAATGAGTGCCATCACTGAGTATAAGGTAGTAATTGATGAGCACGCTGAATAAAAAACATCTCGCTTTTACAGTTCTTCAGTTACATTAAGATTTATTCACATTGATAAAGCACGATACTCATTACTGATTTGGTTTAGTTTTTATATGCACATGTCAGTCATTTAATTTAGATGATTAAAATTAATATTGAAAAAGTTAAAAAAAGCTTTTACATTTTTGTTTCCTATTTCTTACAAAGTAAGTAATTTTTCAGTCTGATAAAATTATACTCAATTCAAAAGACTAAATTTATATTAAAATAAGTAGGATTTGTGTTTCTTTAAGGTAAAATTTTCATGATTATCATCAAGATATTTTTGCTTTACAGAATGTTGTCTAAAGTCTGGTGTGTTTTTTTTTTTTTCTTAAAGCAAATAGGCTATTTTTCTTCGTGAGCTGTGTAGATATTTTCACTAACCCATCTGGTTTAGAAGCCACAGCTTGAATTTTAATAAGGCAATATTATTTACTGTACTTGTTCATGCAGATTTTTCAGTGTTTGCACTGTCTTGGTAATCTCTGTGAATGGGTCATATTACCTTTGCCTTTCTTGGGAATTTGGAAATAAGTTTTGGCACTGGATCGGACAGTGAAGTTCAGGGTTGTGAGAGCTTAGTATTTACAAATCCAAAGTGATGCACACTAGATTTTAAGCCAGGAGTCAGATTCCTTTGCTCACCATGATACTTCCTATAGATAGTCAGATGAACTTCCGCTGCAGCTCTGTTATTTTTTTCAGGCTCCTGGGACATTGTTCCATATAAAGAAGCAGAAATACATTAAATAGCACATTTATGAGTTTTAAAGAGTTAATTCAAACAAATAATGACAGCAAAACTATTACTTTCAACGTTGATAATGTTATTGTGAAATGTGTTACATTAGTTGAACTTGCCTCTCTGTAGGTCTGTCTTGATGAGTTTTGGGTTATATAAGGTCATAGTGAGAGAAAATCATAGCCTGAATATTTTAAGATTTACAATTTTCCTGAAATATAAGGGCTGGGAGAATATTTTCTAACATTTACATTACATACCTTGATATTCTGTCTTTTAGAAAAGGGCACTATAGTGTTTTAATATTGACACTGTTTCCATTCAGTACATTTTTTGTTTTGTTTGAGAGACAAAAAGGTTTGACTTTGACTGGAGATTATTAAAAAATGAATATTTTAGATGGTCACCTACAAGTTCTGTTTTTCTTAGGGGCTTCTTTTCTGCAAATGAATAATCACACAAAGTTTAAGTCATTAAAATTTCAGAGTAAATGTACAGAATGATATAGATTTTTAGAGGTCTTAATTAAAGTTCATGAAACTTTAGAAAATTGAGAAATGCCCTCTCTTGACACTTTGTCTACTGTGTTATTTGGTTTTCTGATTTAAATATGTGTTTAATTACTTATTATTAGTATGCAATAGCCTACAGAGAATTGAAGTGAATGCCCTCTGACTATGAGACAATTTGGCACTTTTCAGAGAGTGAAATGAAGGGTTATTGACTAAAGGGCTCCAGCCTCTTCTAATGCGTCTCACCTCCCATGATACCTCTCTGCACATGACAGGTCTCTTGAAACACTGAGATCAGACACAGCAGAAACTACATGTCCCCTTCCTAGGAGTTTGCAGCTCTGTGACACACCATAGATATTTTGTCTAGTTTCCCATATGTAATCCACTTAGTCTGAAGTGAATAAACAGGCAGGAAGTTAACATGAGGAACTGAGCATAAAACTAGTGAGTGAACCGGTAGAAAAAGTAGAGATTTCTATCTGTACATCTTTTGGTCTCTGACAGCTGTTCTTTGCGTATAAAGGTGATGCTCCTCTGGCAACCCACCCAGAAGTGACCAGCAACTTCTAAGTCTAGGTAAAACCCAAGCTTTTTCTCCAGTTAGGGGAGTGTCCTTTTACCTGTTCCTAGTGTTTGGGAAAGATATTTCAAATATGACTATTTAATTAAGGAATAGAAATACACACTGATGTGTTAGCTGAATGAGCTCCTTCGCTCCAAATACTTAAAATCTATTTCATAATGTAGGGTTAAGAGTCTAGAAACATTTTTCATTTTTCCTGCACTATGTTTTTGAAATTGAGGCTGCTCTTTGCAGGATGCAATGTAGTGGTGGCATTTTGGATTAATAATATTCCATCTTCTAGAAAAGAGTTTATATGTTAAAGGGTTCCTATGAGGAAAGATTACTTTGGCATTTAAATTTGCTGCTTGATTTTACCCTTTTTTTTTTTTTTTAAATAGAATTTCCTTTAGTTGTGACTTTGGTTCTTCCTGTTAGGGTTTTACAAATCTGACAATTGAAGTTCTGGCTCATAAGCTTGGAAGGTTTTTACAAGTTATAGCTCAAAGGATACGCAAGGGATGCACATAATGAGAACGAACCCTCATGAACTTGGTTGTACAACCCCTTTCTCCTTTCTCTGCTAAAGTCATGGAATACACTATTATGTTCTTAAATAAATTAAACCAAATTGTCTTTTAGGGTAGGCAGAATAAACAGAAGTCAAACAGAATGACAACAGCGTAACAAAGTTTTGCTGAAATCAGTCCACAATCAGTCCGTCTAACCTTGGCTTCAATCTTTTAGGAATATAAATGTATTGGCAATGATATTTTTCCTACAAGAAATATAGCTTAAACACATACTGTAAGGCAAGGAGCTTCGTTTTAAATCTCTAGTCATGATCACTGGGGAAAATTTGTCAAAAACATTTCTTTGTCTTATTAGCAAATACCAGGCAGCAGATAGTGTCAGTTTCCTCAGAGCATTTTTATAGAATGGCTCATTTTTTTGTGGAGAAGCCAGACACTTCATTTAGAAAGAAAGTTGTGAATGGGCCCAAAATTTTCTATGAAATGTACTTTCTCATTAAAGGAAAAAGACAGTCAGGAAAAGCCTTTACTGATCATTAATGAAAACACATATTCAGAAAAACTAGTAAGTCAATTTTGAATCAACAAGGAATAACTGTAATTTCTTATTGATTATAAACATTTATATTTGAGGTTACATAAGATTTTATTTAATAATTTGCTTATTACTGTTCAGGCTATAGTCCCATAGACATGACTGTCTGGTCCTTTTCATTTAGGTCTTTACCTTAGAGGTTAAAAGAAGAGAGGCATGGCTAGATGAAGAAGAGGCTCAAAAGACCACAGGGAATAGATCATTTTAGAATGTGTCAAATATTTCACAGATATTTACTTTCTAGTTAGGGGAGTGTACATATACAGATAGCCTATATGATCTAAAGTTCTTTTTTTATTTTTTAAATTAAGTTTTTTTTTCCAGAAACAAATTGTGCCATAATCATAAATGAAGTGACTTGCTTCACCACATTCAAATTCAAAATTTACTTAAAAAAAATCTTCTGGATAAAACATCCAGCACTTCAGCTACAAAACACATGTTGAATGAATGTATTTTTCTTGTTACTGTTGCATGACTAGAGTTCAGGGATTTAAAAAACAATCTTCAGGATATATACCTTATACTGAATTCTGATTACATTAATATTTATAGATAATATAAAACATTATAGGAAGATGTCATTTTAAAATGCTAATATACTTGTTCCAGTGTTAAGCAAGTCAACCAACTCACTTGGCCTCCAGTTCTTATATGTAGAACAATCTTCTCTGCTGAAATTATTATCTGAAAATTTTGAAATTTCTTGATGGTTTTTACCTATTCAGTCACTAATAAAAGTCTATTTTTTCATCTTAAAAGTAAGAAAGCAAAAGAGTAATCACAAGGAAAAATAATAATAGTGATAAGTATGGAGCATGGGTTATTACATGCTTTTAATAATTTGACAACAGTTAAAAGCCTTTGGGTTATAATTCCATTTTTTTCAAATTAAAATAAATTGTCAGTCACAGCCAGAAATGGAATGCTGTTGTAATTTTTTGGGGGGCAGTGGAAAACAAATTTGTAAGATTTCTATTAATTTCCCTGCCACATATATCAGGTAAAAGTTTCAGTATTATTATTTTTAGGTAAAGACTCTCTGAGTGAATCATGTTTCAATTTTTTAAAAGACAATGTCCAAAACTGATTCAGCGTATGCTCTGCCATACAAAACTCTCTAGGGATGCAGTATATACAAACGATGCCTTTGTCTGAGGGAAAAATTAGTTTATAAAAGGCAGAAGACTACCCCAGAAGTAGATGGCTTTCAAAGACCCTATATTAAACATGTTTGAGTATATAAATAGCATTTTTGAAATATTAGAATCTATACTAGAGGTTTTTAATACCCATTTTTAGACTGCATTCTAGCCTGGGCAATAGAACAAGAATCTCGTTCTCTCTCCCTCTTTC
>CAUYLG010025021.1:0-11395 GCA_963573385.1 Cacajao melanocephalus | reverse complement strand
GTGGCTCCTCCGCCGGGAATCTCCTAGTCTGTGGGCAACAAAAATTCGTCTGAAAGTGCGGCGTCCACTCGCTCTCTGCGCTTTCACTGGGAGCTACAATCCTGAGCTGTTGTTAATCGGCCATCTTGGATCTCTCCCTCAGCATTATATTTTTAACAAGAAATATGACCAAATATTCTGAAGATGTTTTAAAGTACAAGAAATCTCTTTAATTATTTGAATTCAACCTCATGGGAAATAATTTTAGATGTAAAATTACATTGTAGATGTAAATAATAATAGCAAAAAAGACTAAGCTGTGGTAATAACTTTGATAATTTTTTGAAAATTTATCTGTCTATGTGTTTGTGAAAGAGAAAATGAGAGGGTGGGGAAGAGAGAGAAGTCATCAGAAGTGCTCTTCAAGTTATTAAGCTCAAGGAAATTATTCAATTTTTGACCTAATTGGTAGCATCCTGAATTGTTTAGGGAGTTGTAAATTTTGTGTTTGATTCTGTACATGCCTGAAAGAAATATATGCAATCGTCATTTCTATTACAAATCAAAAGTAATAAAGTTGATCCTGTTTTATGAGAAATGAGTGCAGTGTGTGCTGTTTCTTTATGGCCTTTACATTTCTGGCTGGCCAAAAGCATCCCTTATTTCATGCCTTACAGCTGTCAGCCTAGAAAGAACTAAGAAGAATGACAGAATAAATGTGCATTGCATCTGGCATTTGTGTCCTTTTGCTTGAAAAGGTGAACCTGGGTTAAAATCTCTTCTCTTTTTGTAACGAAGAGCTCAGAATGTGTCTTTTTACAACAATAATACCCAGACATCCTCTTTAGAGAAAAGCCATTTCTTTCAGAGAGGCTCTACAAAAACAGTCCAAAGAATTAGATGCTGATGAAAGTTGAAAATAAATCAGGGAAACTGAAAAAATGGAGAAAAAATCCAGAAATCACAGAAGAACTATGGTTGAAAAACTGTTCTCATTTACCTGTTTTCAAATTTAAAACATCATAAATCTGAAAAGGTGAAGAGAGTTTGCCTAGTTTCGTAGCTTATAAATTTATGCTGGAAGCCTTGTTTTACAAATGTTTTCTTAAAATGGCGTATTTTTTCCCCAAAGAGCTTTACATTACTTCCCAATATTTACATATAAATCTAAATTAAAATTTTACTTTGAGTAAAATAAAAACTCAGTATTCAAAGAGATCAGTCTCCATTTTCATCCTCAGCTTAGGCATTTGAGTCAACTTTATTAAAAATTTCTTTTTTTTTTTTCTAAACCTAGTTTGAAAATCACCCATTGTTTTAGTCTATTTCTACTGCTTTAACAAAATATCTGAGCTTGAGTAAAGTATAAAGAACAGCAATTTGTTTTCTTACAATCCTGGAGGCTGGGAAGTTCAAGATCAAAGTGACGGTATGTGGTGTCTCAGAAGTGGACCTTCTTGCTGTTCCTCTAGAAGGAAGAAACACTGTGTCCTCAAATGGCAGAAGAGCAGAAAAGCAAGTTAGCTGAATACTGCTTCAAGCTTCTTTTATAAGGACCTGAATCCTATTCACCAGGGAGGAGCCATCATGGCTTAATCATGATGACTTAAAGGTGCTACCTCTTCTTAATACTATCACATTGACAACATCTAAATTTTGGAGTGGACAAATTCAAACCATAGAATGGATTTAGTACAAAGTTTCTCCTCAAGTTGTTATTAAAACTAATATGCTGATTGACAGAAATCTTTAGATTTCAGGAAATATTTAGGTTTTGGGAATACTTTATATAGCAATCTTGATGAAAGACTGTCTGCCTCTGTTTTAATACCAGCAACAAGACAATATTTAATAGTTGTGTTTCATCAGTGAAAAATTTTAATCCTTGGAAAACTCTGGTATTGTATTAAAATAAATTTTCAAGTCACAAACTCTAAATTTTGCCTTGTGAAAAGAAAGCGAATGTTTATTTTTCCAATTTTGAAATCTTGGTTCTACAACTCCCCATGCTTGTTTTTTAGAATTATTTCTATGTTCCTTCCACATCTCAGAATTATATTTACTGTATTTATATATTTTTTAAAAATGTCATCAGAAATGTTTTTTTAAATGCCATCAGAGCTGTTTTTATGTAAGTTTGCTCATATAATTTTAAAGAAGTTATCTAGGGATGAAGTAAATACTTAATAAATTTCTAAAGAATAAAAAAGACTTTATTACATTTGAATTATTAATATTATACCTAATATTGATATTATTAAAACACTCTCACATATGTTATTTATATTTCCTTTAATCCTTTGAAAACAGGTAGTGGCTACGTTTGCCAAGTTACAAACAAAGAGCTGTTCAAAGCAGAGGCAGTCAAGTCACTTTTTCAGCAATAATTAGGTAGCATCAAGTCTAGAAATAGAATGTTAACTAATATTCCTTCAACTATATCTATTCAAGATGTATAGATTTCAAACTGCTGCTATTTAATCAATAACTGTTATATGTAACAGTTACATGTGACAGTTATTGATTAAATAGCAGCTGTTTGAGAACTAGGTAGAATTGAATATTCAATAGGATGGTAGATTTGATCAAACAAGAGAAATAATTAGTAAACATAAATACAGATTGATGAAGATTATGTATTCTAAAGAACAGGAAGAAGATAGAGTGAATAGAGATGCATGGGGCCTCAGGGAAATGTGGGAAACCGTTAAGTGTACCAAATATGAAGAATAAGAGCACCAGAAGAAAGTGAGGGAGAAAAAGCATTAGAATATACGTACAGATATACAGAGATACATCATAAAATGCTAAAACTTAAATACAAGGAAATCTCCAAAAGCAAAAAGAGAAAAAAAGGACTCAGCACTAGAAAGTGGTGGAATAACATATTCAAAGACCTCAAGGGAAAAAAAAACCCCACAATTCTACATCCAGCAAAGCTATCTTTCAAAAGTAAAGATAAAAGACTTTCCTAAAAAATAAATAAATAAATAAAATAGAGATGTTATTTCTTTGAGACCTGCCTTACAAGAAATACTAAAAAAGTTCTTCAGGCTAAAAGCAAATGACCCACACATGGTAAATCATCCACATGAAAAAGCAAAGAGCACTGGAAAAGGCAATTCTGTCATTTCAGACAATATAAATATATATTTGTCTTTTTTTCTCCTAACTAATTTTACAAAAGTAGTCATAGAAAATAATATGAATACAATATATTGTTGTCTGTATTAGTCAGTTCTCATGCTGCTAATAAAGACATACCTGAGACTGGGTAATTTATTAGGAGAAATACCTAATGTAGATGATGGGGGAATGGATGCAGCAAACCACCATGGCATGTGTATACCTATGTAACAATCCTGCACGATCTGCACATGTACCGCCGAACTTGAGATATAATAAAAATAAAATAAAATAAAATACCAAAGAGGCAGCCACAAAAATATATAAATAAATAAATATTTTAAAAAAAGAAAGGAAATGAGCTGCTATAAAGCAACATGTACCCTTATGGCTAACTTGAAGATGGTAGGGGCACACTCAACCAATATCAGTGAAAAATGAAAAAAGTTTTCTACATATAGAATATTTGCCACAAAGCAAAGATCAAAAATATCAGATGGGGCAATTAAAGCTTTGTGCTTTAAAAGTTTGTTTCAAAAATAATAACTTTTAAAATTAAATGTTTGTGCTATTATGTTTTCATTTTTAAGTGATTTTTATCTGGCATTTGTTTTGGAATAATGTTCCCTCTTTTTTAATAATTTCTATATCCAGTGCCTATATCAGGTGGAGATAATTTTTACCTTATTAAAATAATCTTGTCACAACATATTGGTTCATAATAATAATAAACCATAAGGAAAAAAGTCTAAAAAAAAATAAAGAAAAAGAGTTTTAATGGACTCACCATTCCACATGACTGGGGAGGCATCACAATCATGGTAGAAGGCAAAGGAGGAGAAAGGCATGGCTTACATGGTGGCAGGCAAACAAGAGCTTGTGCAGGGGAACTCCCATTTATAAAACCAGCAGATCTTGTGAGACTCATTCACTACCATGAGAACACTATGGGGGAATCATCTCCCATGATTTAATTATATCCACCTGGCCCCACCTCTGACATACGGGGATTGTTTAAATTCAAGGTGACATTTGGGTGGGGATACAGCCAAACCATATCATTTGCCATATAACATATGGAAATATAATATGTGTATAATATAGTTGCCATTAAGATCAAAGTTGTTTTGGGGTAAGGGAATGATGCCAGATGGTAACTCAAATCCATGGACACAAAGAAAACCAAAGATGAAAAATAAGAGGATTAATATAACAAAAGCTATAAATATATATTTGTTATTCTTTCTTCTTTCAGAGTCCTTGGAAGACATAAAATTACATATAGTTATAAATATAGCAATGTATTGTTGACTTTGTTGCATGCCTAAGTTGAATATGAATAACAAAAAGGAGAGAAAAAGGCAGAGTCATGTTTCTACACATAAGTTGAACAACACTATAAACCAACTAGACCTAATAGACATCTATAGAACATGCCACTTAACAGCAACAGAGAAACATTCTAATCTCAGTCATATTTTCTCTGTCTCCATCAAAGGATGCAGAAACTTAGTTTTTATGTTTTTTCTTAATAATTCCAACTTTTATTTCAGATTCAGGGTTACATGTGCAGGATTGTTACATGAGTATGTTGTATGATGCTGAGGTTTGGGGTATGATTGATGTAGTCACTCAGGTAGTGAGCTTAATACCCAATAGTTTGTGTTTCAACCATTGTCCTCCACCTTCCCTCCCTGCTTTAGTAGTCCCCTGTTGATTGTTGTCATCTTTATGTCCATGTATACCCAATGTTTATATGTGAGAACATGTGGTATTTGGTTTTCTGTTTCTGCATTAATTGGTTTAGGATAATAGCCTCCAGCTGCATCCCTGCTGCTGCAAAGGACATTTATTTTATTCTCTTTCATGGATGCATAACATCCATGATGTATATCTACTACATTTTCTTTATCCAGTCCACTGCTGATGGGCAGGGCACCTAGGCTGATTCTATGTGATTGCTATTACAAATAGTGCTGCATGTATCTTTTTGATAGAATCATTTATTTTAATTTGGGTATATACCCAGTAATCAGATTGCTGGGTCAAATGGCAGTTCTGTTTTAAGTTCTTTGAGAATTCTCCAAACTGTTTTCCACAACGACCGAACTAATTTACATTCCCAATAACAGTATATATTTGTTTCCTTTTCTCCATAATCTTAATAGCATCTATTGGAATTTTTTGTTTTTTGACTTTTTAACAATAAGGGTGCAAGAACTTTACACCAGTTTCATCCAGTGAGTCCAAATCTAGTTTCCTAAAACACTTGGGGAGATACAGACCTTCTTTACCCCACTGCAGCTGAACTTCCAACTACCTGCATCTGCCTTTGAATGGAATACCCAAGTGATTTATGACATGTCACTTACCACTGAGATTTTCCATTCCGTTTTTCATCCCCAGATATAACATTTTATCCCTGATAAGGGCTATGCATTTAAGAGTAATTTTATCTATGTTTAAAGTGATTAGATTAACTTGGGAATCAAACCAAGAAATAAAAACATTTATAGTGCCATTGTTTCCACAATTCTCCTTTATAAATCAATGCTCCCAAACACACACATTAACTTTTAGCAAATTATAAATACATTATGAATATTTATCTTTCTTATAAAATCTCAACTTGAAATAAACATTTCAGGTTGTTTTGAAGGTTCATGCACCAAATGTATTCAATCAAGTAGACATTCTGCCATAACTCAATGCTCAAGTGGACCATGTAAACAATACTATTTCAGCATGGAACGTTAAGTACATTGTCAAATTCAAAACATTCTAATACTGGAATAGTCTTGGCACCAAAAGGTCTATTATATAAATTTCTTTATGCATCTCTCTCCCCCTTTTAGAATGTCAGGCTTCTAAGAGTAATGAACATATCTTATGTGAGCTCATACATTAAGCAGAACTTAATGTTATATTTATTTCAAATTGGTTAAATATATGTAAATGTACACAAAAAGGACAATATGTACATTCTTTACACTGTAATAATAGAAAACTTTAAGATTTTATAATAATCGACAACTTTAAGATTTTTATCTAAAGTCTTAAATTTTTTTTATCTAAAATCTTAAAGTTTTGTGAATAGTATTCCCTGGAAAGAGAAATCATTAACTGGTTAGGTATTAGAATTTTTAGAAATTAATTTCTGTTCTTCTACAATTACCAAAATGGTCAGTGACACTTCCAGGTTACTCAGCAAAGGCTGCACTGCTTCTTTGAAACCCATGACCTTGGAAATACTTTGACAGCCTTTCTTAACCTCTCACCAAGGCAGTGTGTATCTAGGCATCATCTTTAGTGAGAAACATTTCTTGATAATTCTAAATATGGCTCTACTGTATTCTAGGAAGACTCTGAGTGTACCTGTATCAGACCACTTACCAGGACATATAGCAGTTTTCTTATATGTTTTTCTTTTGTACTTGACATTAGTTTTCCCTGTAAACTATTGGGTGGGGAGAAAAAATAAATGACTTTTCTACTCTGAAAACATAGCAGTCTCAAGGCCATTGTAGAAGAAGTCAACAATTATTTATGGTATTAAACAGAATACATTCTGATACCAGCTCATTTACATAATTCATCTACAGTGCCACTAGATGACATTACGTGTGCATTTGTGTTCATTGGGTGCGTGCACGTGCACACACACACACACACACAAGGCTGTATAGACACAGAGGTGACACTAGAAGTTAAGAAATATTCAAAGCCATGGTATGTGTCCATCATTATCTGCTATCTGCACTGTAATACACTAGTCACCCCATTAATTCTCACAGCAGCCATCATAATTTGACATAATTTCATAGAAATATGTATAATCTTGAAAGAAGACATTTTTGATACACAAAGTTGATTTGGGTACTTACATTTTGATACGTTTGTTAGAAAAACTCATTACATTGAAGTCATACTTCAGAGAAATAAGCTTCATTAGACTTTCATTTGCAGTTAGAAATCTCAGAAAGAACTACTGAAAATATTTTCAAGACAAAGTAGGATAGACTGAAATTAGTCATACCAACTTTTTATGGCTTCATAGTGGCCATCTGTGAAAAATTATGGCCCATAAGAAATGAAAGTGAGTTAGTTACAGAGTAAAGGAATACTAATCAAATATTCCAAAAATAAGAGCAAAATCTCTGAGCATTAATTTATTTACAGCATGAATAATTTGACATCTACCTCAGATTTAATTACAAATCATGGTCAATTAACTAATTTAGTAACAATGTGCAAATAATGGATAAATTCTATGCACAAGATGAAACTTGAAGAATTAATGTAATATCAAAGGAATTCTAAATAATGGATTGTTTTTCAAACATTTCTGACAATAAAATATATTATTATTATGAAAATGTAGGATAATTTTATGTCTTTTTAACTTTATAACTTGCATTGAATATAAATATTGCCCATATAATTTTCTTACACATTCTACAAAAAGTTAGAACAATAACAATAAACTCATTTGTCTAAATTATATTTTGTTGTAACTACCTATTTACATAATAATGGGAGCCAATATTTGACATACAATGTATGAAACAGTGTTCTGAGTGGTTCTTTTTATAAATTAGATTCCCACAATAACACATTAATATATGTATTATTCCAGTACTAATTCAGTTTGAAGCTCAGAAACTGAGGCACAGAGAAGATACAAACATGCTGAAGTTCACAAAATAAATGGCTAGCACAAACTCAGTCTGACTTTAAGGTCTGCCATTAAAAACGTTAGACTACATGGAGCAACTCAACACCTTTACTTAGAATAGAAATAATAATAAATAAATAAATGGTAATATACTCATTAACATTAAGAGATACTTTCAGATGGGCAGTCACTGTAATGGGCAATTATCACTCTAATGAAGAACTAATCTGTCCATTTTGAAACCTCATTATTTCCTAAGTGGAACTCAGGAACTATGGCCATTATTTCCTAAGTGGCACCTGGGAAAGATCTCTGTTTAGCTGAGTATGAATCTCTGACCTCTAAGAAACACAAGTGCTAATTTCTTTATCTTTATGGCCAGCAGAAATTAGCAATGACGCGATTGGAGCAAGGAACGTTTAGAAAGTTAGTAAGACCTAAATTTGAATCCTGGCATCATCACTTGGTAACTGAAATTTATGTAGAACTTCTTTTTAGACATCTCTCTGCTTCAATTTTATTTTGCTAAGTGGGGATAATTATACCTAATTTATAGTGTGAAAATTATGTGAATTGCCTAAGTAACTCCGCCGAGTATGGGATCTAGCTGAATACATTTTAGTTTGGTGTTCAATATAATTTAGTTTTCTCCACACATTATGGAAATATTTGGGGAAGATAAAAAATATTTTTCCTTTGTTCTTTAAATATTGCAATTATGAAAAAATTATAAAATGTAATTATTTGCCACAATAGGACAAGACAGTTGTGGCTGAATTTTTAACACTTGATTTACAGTATGGTTTTGTTACATAGTTGATACAATAAATTAAAATGAGTAAAAAATAGTTTTCTTATTTGTTGGTTTAGTTTTTATCCTTTTAAAATTAATACTTAATCTCATTCAGAAAAAAATCAATGGGTTGCTACTGAAAAAAGAAAGTGCCTATTAAATGCTCATTTGAATCATAGCTTCAAAGCAGAATTGAGTTAATTTGCTAGTTAATTCTTTTTTTATCTATCTTACCCCTCAAGGAACTTTGTAACCAAGAACTCAGTATTTTGTGGAAGTTTATTTGTCCATAATAGGTAAATATATCTCTTATGCTTTCAACATAACTGTAGCTAAGAGCAGTTTGCCCAGTTGTTCTCTCTAATAACTTGTGCCTCGATAAACTAATCCCAAGAGCCTGCAGGAGAGAAAATGTGTCTCCTCTTGGTGGCATTACTGAGCCTCAGAGGAATTGTTAGTGAGGAGGCCCGGGATTCCTGCTGAGAATACCTGCCTTCCCCATAGAGCAAAATTACAAGCCCTGAAAAGAAATGTGTTACATGCTAGATTGAATTTCTTCATCATTGTGTATAGTTAACTGATGCTTTTGCCAAGGTGGCAAGTAAAAAATCAAATGCCATGTATTGAATCATAAAAGCACTCTACCCTGGAAAATACCATATATTGGGGCACTTGTTCAAAATTTTCAATTTAAAATATATGCAGACACACATAGAGTAAGTGAGAGAAAGAGAGAGAGAGAGAATAAGAAGTATCTGTTTTTACTTCTAGAAAATGGGATTCTTTTTTTTTTTTTTTTTTGGCTTTTGTACTTTTCCATAGGGTATGTGACTAATATCCAGGTTGATTGAATTAGAGCCCTAATTAGACTCTGTACATTCTACTAAAGTTTACACCAACAGAAATAAAAAATACATATAGTTCAGTTTAGAATAGAATTTAAGAACATGGGCTTTGGAGTAGAAACTGTTAGGTGTACATCTCATTTTGTCTTTCACAAAGTGTTTAAATATAGCAAGTTATTCAACCTACACAAATCTCAACTTCATGTTGTATACAATAAACATAATGATATCTCATAGTTTTCTTATAAAGTACATGATTATGTAATTAGCTCAGTGTCTTTCACAGAATCAACATTCAATACTTATTAGCTATTCAATCTTAGAAGGAAGGAGAATAGAAAACCTCCTTGGAGGTAATATAGCCTTTAAACTAATTGGGCCAGAATGGTCATACAAAAATGTCAGGAAAGGCTTTCAAGAAAATAAAAACAATATTGGCAAAGGCTAAGAGAAAGGTTTATGGTGAATGTATGCAAAATACAAAGATTTTAATTAGGCTAGATTGTAGAGTGTATGCATAGTTTCTAACATAATACGGCATATTGTTCTATCAGTTACCAAAAGACATATTAAAATTCTTCAGTGTGATTCTGTATTTGTCTATTTCTCATGCTCTTTCTATTTTGTCTTGTGTATTCTGAGGTTATATTTTTAGAAGCATATATTTTAGTGTTTTTATCTTCTTTGTTAAACTACCATCATTATATTATCTCTCATTGGAAGAATTTTTCGATTGCTTTATTCTTTACATGCGTTGAACTATGAAACATGTTTTAGTAAATTTAGAAAGGATTGGAATCATACAAGCAAATGAACTCTGAAAATTTTAAGTTAAATTAGAAATCTGTATTGAAAATATACCTGGAAAATTCTCAAATATTTGGAAAATAAGTTCCATATTCTTAAGTAATCCATGAGTAAAATATTAAATATCAAATATTAGTAAAAATATTTGAAAGCTGAAAATTTTTAAAACCTAATAAATAGCATAGAAATAATGGAAAATATAAAGATAAATTAAATAAAATATGTGCACATTCTATACAAAGAAAATGAGCAAAAATTATAATACACATAAATAAAATTAGAACATGTTAAGTCCTTGTATCAGAATGCTCAATATTGTGGAGATGCCAACTTTCACCAAATTGATCTTTAGATCCAATATTATCCCAATCAAAATCTCAGCAGGCCTTTTTACAGAAACTGCTATAAAAAAGCAAAAAACGCTGACAAACCAAAACAGTTTCTATATCAAAGCTGGAGGACTCACATAATCAGGTTTTAAGACTTATATACTATTGACATATAATTGATATAGAGATCAATGGAACTGAAAAACAGACTGCAGAAATAGATCCACACATACACAGTCTATTGATTTTCAAAGATGCTGCTAAGGTAATTTTATGTATAAAAGACAGTCCCTTCTATAAATGGTACTTTTACAATGGTACATTCACAGATTTTAAAGAAATAAACTAATATGTCACATATTTTCCAATCATAATAAAATTATGTTTAAATTCTAAATTATAATTTAATGTTTGAAAATAGAAGCATAATTCTAAATAACACTTCAGCCAAAGAAAATATTGGGTTTAGAATATTAATATGAACTTTACTGTAAGTTCTCCGGTAATGATCTAGGGAAATATTTAAAAAAAAAAAAAAAAAAGGGAGAGATCCAAGATGGCCGATTAACAACAGCTCAGGATTGTAGCTCCCAGTGAAAGCGCAGAGAGTGAGTAGACGCCGCACTTTCAGACGAATTTTTGTTGCCCACAGACTAGGAGATTCCCAGCGGAGGAGCCACACGGGTCGCCAGCGCGACTTTTTTTGGCCGGCGCGGCTATTTTGCCGGCGCCCCAGCACGGCGCTTCTCGGCGCGGAGTATACGGGACGACTCCGGCTCGGCTGGTCCCGTCCCCACAAGGAGAACAGCAATTGGAAGCGCTGAGGACTGAGAGTTTCACA
>CAUYLG010025019.1:0-15454 GCA_963573385.1 Cacajao melanocephalus | reverse complement strand
TCCTAACTTATAGCTCCCACTTCAATGAACAGAACAGTGTGTGGATCTAAGCAATGATGATGCAAAGGCATAAGAATAATACAATGGACTTTCGGGAAAGACTGGAAGAGGGACAATAGATAAAAGACTACAAATATGGTGCAGCGTATACTGCTCAGGTGATAGGTGCGCCATAATCGCAAATCGCAACTAAAGTACTTCTGTACCCCAATAACTTATAGAAAAATAAAAACAAAATACAGGTCTTTTAATTCCTCCCTAAATGGTTACCTGGGTTGCTTGATTTATTGGAGCATTGAAGCAACTGCTTTTGGTGCTCTGCTTCATTCTTGAACATGAGTTCTCTGAAGTACTCCAACAGCACACACAAGTGACTAAAAATAGTTAAAAATGCCTACGATGCTTATGAAATCTTATTTTAAAAAACTGTGTGGAGACCCACATCATGAACTTTTGTTCCAAGAACTACTGCAGAACCTACCAGGAAAACCAAAATAATTCAGACCCTTTGAAAGAAATGGCTTGCCACTGCAAACTCCATGAGACAGCTGAAAAACTGAGTGCCTAAAGTGTGAGAGGGTGGAAAGTCCATCTTCAAAATACACCACCTCACTGAAGAACCAGAAAATCCAGATCACAGGAGAAAGATTTAACCTTACTTAGAGCTGAAATGAGAGCGCCAAGCAAAATATATAAGTAGAGGAATCAGCGGGAAGAGCCCTGTGGGTACTCCTTGCCCCCAGGGAAGCCATTTCTGACTATATCACAGGGTTCCTTGGGGAGGGCTGCCAGTAGAATTGGGGAAGCACCACAGGGAAAAAGGAGACTTCCAGCTGAACTTCATGGTAACTTTGAGCACATATTTCCCTGGGCAGAATCAGGGGGGTGGTGAATGGCAAACAGGAAGTACAGATACTGTTATCTATGGAAGGTATCCGAGCTACCAGTGGTGAATCTGCATGGGTCTGCAGCAATCTCAATTTTGGCCGCCTTAGAATAAAGAATTCAATTGAGGGGCCTAGGCAGAAAGAGACTGAGGAAAATTTCAAAACCGTAATGGAAGTTTAGTTAAAAAGGCTTTAGAGCAGGAGAGAGAAAGGAAAGTTCATTTGGAAAGGACCCAAGTGAGCATGTGAGGGTCAAGGGCTGTGTTTAACCTTGATCCTAGGACTTTATAGGCTGGCCCCTTTCCTGTGATTCTTCCCTCCTCACCCTTGAGAGGTGAGCATGCAGTGTGTTTCAGAAGATGTACACATGCTCACTTGAAGCTTTTGTCCCTTTTCCAGCGGTGTACCACCACGTAAGGTAACGGCTGTGCTTTGGTGAAGGAATAGGTCGAGGTGGATATCCAGGCCAGCATGACTCAGCGAGCTTGGCACACAAGCGCATACCTCCACTTGTCATATAACCTGTTTAAGTTCTTACTTGGCTCTAAAGTCACCACTGTCTGTAAAAGGTGTAACAACTGTCATGCTGATGCTGTCAAGGGGCTTTTGGGGGCTGGACTCAACATAGCTTGACATGGTAGGAGCACTGGCACCCAGACAAACAGAACCAACTCAGTTCATCTTGCAGATGGACAGGAGGGGGCAAGGACAGAGCTTGGCTTGCTCGTGCCCACAGAGAGAGTAAGAGTTAAGCTGCTGACCTTAAAGGCAAGGGAGAGCCGACCATGCAGCTGCAGGCGTGGGGACAGTAGGAGCTTCAGAGCCAGAGCAGACAGTGAGATGAAGGTGGACAGTGTAAGAAAAGCTGCTCATGGGAGTGCTAGTTTAAGCTGTGTAAAAGAGCTACTGTGAGAAAGCTGTTGAGAGCTGCCACTGAATAAAATCATCTTTCATCTGCCTACAGCCCCCTGAATATTCTTTTTGCTCACCCACTCACTCCCTCTGGACCTCAATATGACCTTTGGTGAAGTCATGAACCTGACACCCAGGTCATAATCCACCATTGTGTCTCTTAATGAATGTGCCAGAGAAGTTGCTTCTCCCTGGCATCTACAATCAATTAACACTTTAGAGTGCAAGAGGTGTGGACCATCAGAAAATGGCCTCTCCCTGGTACCTCCTGCCAACTTATCGCATTCAGAGCGGTAATGTGATCATTGCCAAACCATCACTTGACATTCCTATTGTGTGGGAGGGGCCTCTCCTGCTCTGCTCATGCCTGTCTCATTACTTGTAACAAAACAGACACAG
Source organism: Cacajao melanocephalus (assembly GCA_963573385.1). Classification (NCBI taxonomy): domain Eukaryota; kingdom Metazoa; phylum Chordata; class Mammalia; order Primates; family Pitheciidae; genus Cacajao; species Cacajao melanocephalus. Next base: position 13,256 of record CAUYLG010025019.1, on the reverse strand, counting down.
AAGGCTGGGGCTTCTGTGCCTGGGAAGGCAAGGAGAGGTGGGCCTTAAAGCCCTGCTTGCTTTCTCAGTGGGGAGGCTTACAGACTTTGGCAAGATCTCAGTCCTGCAACACTGGAGGCCTAGATATAAATTTAGTGCTGTTGGGAGGGCATAGTGGGAGAGACTGGAAGTGCTAGCTGCATGGGGGCAGTGTTGAGGCTTGTCACTGCCAGCTTTCTCCCATTTCCTTGGTGACCAGCAGAGGCAGCATAATCCCCTTGTGAACCCAACTCCATCAGCCTGAGAACCACACCCTCGTCCTCCACAGCAGCACAGCCAAGTCCTGCCCAAGGAGAGTCTGAGCTCAGACATGCCTAACCCTGCACTCCCCTAATAGTCTTTCTCTACCTGCCCTGGTAGCTTAAGACAAATGCTCTTGGGAGCTCTGTGGCCCTGCCCAGCACCTGAGAAACCCAAGTACTTATCCAGGCACCTGTAGGTCAAGCTTGTATTCCCCCTATTCTTCCACAGCTAATGCTTTCTTGAAAGTGCCACTTCCTGGTTGGAGGACAACCAACTCAAGCTGTTACAGCAACTCAGAACAATCCTACGCCAAGAAAGGACAAAACCGCTCATTTCACCACCTGTAACATCCTGACTAACCCAAGGTTCTCAGTCTGTCCACGTGACAACTTCACTGCTAGCATAACCAGCATTCTAGAAAACCAGCACACTAAACAAAACTGCTACCAAGAACTCCCACAGGGTCCACCTCACTCCCCTGCTTCCTCCACTGGAGCAGGTTCTGGTATCCACGGCCAAGAGACCTGAAGACAGATCACATCACAGGGCTCTTTGCAGACACTCTTCAGTACGAGCCCAGAGCCTGTAGCTCTGCTGGGTGGCTAGACCCAGAAGAGCAGTAACAATCACTGCACTTCAGCTCTGGAAGATGCGCCCCTAGGGGAAAGGGGAGAGCACCACATCAAAGGAGCAGCCCACGGGACAAAATAATCTGAGCAGCAGCCTTAAGCCCCAGGATCCTCTCTCTAACATAGTTTATCCAAATGAGAAGGAAGCAGAAAAACAGTTCTGGTAATAGGACAAAGCACATTTCTTTAACACCCCCAAAAGATCATGCTAGCTCATTAGTAGTAGATCCAAACCAAGAAAAAATCTGATTTGTCAGAAAAAATTCAGGAGGTAGATTAAGCTACTCAAGAAGGCACTGGAGAAAGGTAAGAACTTAGAATTTTAAAAATACAGAATATGGACAAAAAATCTCTGGAGAAACAGAGTAACCAAAACTTCTGGAGATGAAAGACACTCTTAAATGCAAATGACACTAGAAAGTTTCAACAATAGAATTGAACAGGTAGAAGAAAGAACTTCAGAGCTTGAAGTCAAGGCTTTTGAAGTAACCCAATCTGACAAAGAAGAATACAAAAAAAGCCTGCAAGAAGTTTGGGATTATGTTAAACAACCAACCTAAGAATAATTGGTGTTCCTGAAGAAATCTAAGTTTGGAAAACTTAGGAGGATGCAATCGAGGAAAACTCCACTGGCCTTGCTAGAGATCTAGATGTCCAAATGCCAGCAGCTCAAAGCATACCCAGGAAATTCATCACAAAAACATTACACCTAGGCACATAGTCATCAGGCTATCTGAAGTCAAGATGAAATAATCTTAAGAGCTGTGAGGCAAAAGCATCACGTAACCTGTAAAGGAACAACCTATCAGCTTACCAGCAGATTTCTCAGCAGAAACCCTGCAAGTTAGAAGGGGCTGGGGTCTTATCTTTAGCATCCTTAAAACTATTAGTAAAGAATTTTGTATCCAGCAAAACTTAGCTTCATAAATGAAAGATAGTCTTTTTCAGACCAACAAATGCTGAGAGAATTTACCACTATCAAGCCAGCTACATTGAACTGCTATAGGAGCTCTAAATCTTGAAACAAGCCTTAAAATACACCAGAGCAGAACATTTTTTTTGAGAGAGAGTCTTGCTCTGTTGCCAGGCTGGAGTGCTGTGATGCAATTTCAGCTCACTGCAATCTCTGCCTCCTGGGTTCAAGTAATTCTCCTGACGAAGCCTCCTGAGTAGCTGGGACTACAGGTGTGCACCACCACACCCGGCTAATTTTTTGTATTTTAGGAGAGACAAGGTTTCTCGGTGTTAGCCTCCATCTCCTGACCTCACGATCCGCCAGTCTTGGACTGCCAAAGTGCTGGGATTACAGGCATGAGCCACTGCGCCCAGCCAGAACAGAGCCTTTTTAAAGCACACATCTCACAGAGCCTATAAAACAGTAACACAGTGGGGGAAAAAAAGGCATTCAGGCAACAACTAGCATGATGAATCGTATAGTTCTTCACGTCTCAAAACATTGAATGGAAATTATCTAAATCATTCACTTAAGAGATACAGAATGGCAGAATACATAAGAATTCACCAGTCCTGTATCTTTTGACTTCAAGAAACTCACCTAACACATAAGGACTCACATAAAAGGATGAAAAAGATACTCCATGTAAATGGACAGTACTATTGAGCATAAACATAGATCATCAACATCTACAATTGGAACCTGTTTCTTCAGATACAAATGGTCCCTGTCATGTCAGAGTTTCAGTTGCACTACTGTCTTATTTCTTACTACTGTGCCATACATCACTTTACCACAAAACATGGTGACTGCAGGCGCCATACAACATTCATCGTCATCATGCAACAGTTACCAGGAGTGAAGAACCAAAGTTTTGGTGAGTTTTCACACACGCATTCAGGTCACTAAAAAAAAAAAAAAAAAAGCAGTCTAAATGCTAAAAGAAAATGTTACATTGGTGCTAATAAGTACTATGGACTCGGACCTTGGATAATTACATCTGTACATGCAAACTTTTCCTTGTCACTATTTCCTAAATACAATATAACAACTACATGCATAGTATTTACATTTAGTATGCATCATAGTCTAGATATGAGTTTAAATATACAACAGGATATGCATAGCTCATTCACAAATACTATGATACTTTACGTAAGGGACTAGAGCATCCACTGATTTGAGATCACTTTGGAGTCCCCCATGGAAACAAAAGTTGACTCTATTCTGTTTTTCCAGCTGTAGCATCAACCCTCCAAGACATCAGAAACAATCACCCAAGAGAACTATCACTGGAATACAGGCTTGTATTTATGGCTTATCTCTATAGCCTGCTCCCTATATCAGCTACCACTGTAGACTCTCCTGCATCAGGCAGCACAGGGAAGATCAGCAACAAAGCAGCTGGAGGAGAAACGCACTGTAGAACACACAATATTCCTGTACGTCCCTGTTAGACCTGTCAGTATTGAAGGTCATAGCGTTTAACACTAACTTTGTACTGACTTTTAGTAGGGATGAGAGAGAACCCTCATTTCTTCAATGTAGGATTGTTGGCTTATATGGAAGAGGACAGACTTTGCACAAACACTGCCTCCTACAACGATAATTTACTCACTCCTAGTCAATTCCATAACCATTTCTTAATAAAGAATCCTGTAAACCGTATCTTCTCACGGTCACCAACCCACATCTACAGTCGTGACATTCTCCAAACACTGTTGGAAATTCCTAACAAGGACAAGGGTCACGATGGCAGTGTTTTTCAAAATCACGGAGTTATGAGTACAATGATAGGTGACAGGAGGTATCTGACAGAAGGACAAGACATGGTAAGAAGTTTAGACTTATCACTAAAGGAGTGGTTGAGCTTGAGAGGGGATTCCCCTTTGATATATAGGTTGCTATGTAGAAACAAAACTCAATCATCAAAGATTTTGAACACCTCCAAAAATATCTCAAAAAAACTATTGGCAAATAAAGGTTTAAAATGGTCCCAGACTTGGAGAACAAAAACCAGTAGTTGATTCCAGGTCACAGAAGACAAATCTGGCTGATGTTTGTGCCTCAAAGAGCCAGGCAGCCCTAGCATTTAGACAACACAAGGATGGGAATAATTTCAAATCATGCCCCTTGGATCAGAGACGACTGAGCTATTCCTTCCCAAAAGAGACAGTGTTAATGCTGCCTTGATGAGCACCATCCCCAGACTGCCCGAGACAACAAGCTTCTGTGGATATCCAGGGCACCAGAAAATCAAAGCTCAAGCCGCTAGAACCATGTGTTCTGCATTTACTCTATCTCCTCTGGGTTAGTTTCTAAAATATTGCACCTACTTCTGACTTGAACTGCCACAGCAGATTTCAATCTGTCACCATGGGAAACTCCCTGCTTGCTTCAAGGTAAACACCGATTCAGTTTAAAACTCTGCTGAACATTCTAGACAAGACAGTTGTAGAAGAGCTCTATGCAAATATAGGGCATATAATTAATAGAACACTTCAGTTTCCAGGCATGAGGGAGGAGTATCTCTTCCTCTCTGGGGTGTAAGAAGTAGCCAGAGGACATCACATGTCCTTAGATCTCCTTAGCCTTAGATGCGCCTGCGAGCAGAGCTCATGCTGGAGGAATAAGGCCAGTTTACCAGCCCTACTGAAACTGACCAAGCAGTTGTTCTTTGTGTAGCCAGAACGTCAAGGTTTTTCAGTTCTTTACACATTCCAGAAGTTTCCCCTGATCTTATAGACTTTGGGGCTGAAGGGTGAGTTGGATACAGGCATCTCAGTGTAGGCAGCCTGACACAAATTATCTCCAGAGAGAACTCAGTGTCCCAATCTTGGCTACTGAGAACTTTCCTTGCTCCAGCTGTGGAACTATCCTGCTTGGATGAAGCAGCCTAAAGGCAGAATAATGGTCAGGATAAAACCCAAAGTAGTACCTGTTACTGCAGAGCTGCTCCCTGGACACCTCTCATGAGGACCCTATAAGGAAGCTCCATCAGCCTAAGCCCCAGGCCTCACCTCGTTTTGAGATCACAACACATTTTTCTTCTAGTGACTGAATAGACAAGGCATTTTACTATCCGTTGTACTACAGTAACTTCTCACAAGGAAGCATAAGATAGCCAATTCTGTCAGTGTCCTAAGTTACCTGGCTTGGACATTTCTCAGCCTAGATACAAATTCAAGTCCAGCAGAGCCAGCATAAATTAGACACTGCAGGAGAGTAGTTAACTGGTTGGACTCAGTGTGCTTACAGGAACTTAGCAATCATAGCCATCAGAGTCACAGCTGCACAGGCAAGAACCTGCAAAAACTGCCTTATACATGTATGGGATTCACAGGACCCACTCAGAGCTGCTGCACACATCCTATGGTGGGGGGACTCCAGTGAGAGACTCTCCATGAGGGGCTTGATTAGGGGTCAACCGGGAAGGAACCCAGGGTCAGGCCAGAGCATCTTTGAATCTCAGCATTCAGGGAAAAGGATGGCTGTCGCGTGGAAGGTAAAAAGCATTGTTTTCCTAATGACTGGCATTCCTACTTCCTCTAATTGGAGAAACAATGGCAAGCTAATCAAACGGGACAAGTGTTAGCATTTAAATTTCTCAATCACATTCTTCCTAAGAGCCCTTCAGAGCAGGTTGGAGGATCATCGGGACTTCAGGAATTTGGGCTCAGGGTTACATCCCTACCGTGTACTTGGGAATCGAAACCTGTGTGTCATTCTCAAGCAACCACAACCAATAGGAAATCAGGAGATGAAAGGCACTGTCACCTGAAGGATCTGCCACTTTAAGGCACTCCATCTACCTACCTTGAAACAGCCCCTGAGAGATAACCTTGTGCTAACTTAGGGAAGAGCCAGAGATTTGTCAACCCATGTGAGTGAGTCTTAGGTGGAGATCTGTGAGGCCAGGCTCACCTGAACACTGCACGTGTAACCACATCCTGTGGCCTTATCTAGAGAGAAATCAGAGCCGAAGCCTCTTCCACAATATCCAGAGGGTGAGAAACTCGCTTGGACCATGTCAGATACACAGGGAAGGGAAGAACCCCTGACAAGACATAAGCAGCAAGAGTATCAGGCAGACAAGTTAAGGGACATCCTGGCTGCGACTACAAGGGTTTGGCGGAATGCAGACTACACAAAACCCCCAAATACTTGCTGGAAAGTTAAAGCAAAGTAGCCTTGGAATCCCTTCTCCTTGTTCCATCTAAAACCACCCAGACCATAGTGTCTAAAACAACCTGGACCAAGGGTTAGACATTGCAGTGAACACAGCTGGACCATGGTTCCAAACAAAACTCTTTGCGTTGATGCAGTCTTGGATGTTTCTAAAGATGTCACATCCCAAAGCCAGCCTCCATTACAATCCACAGGGCTTAACACTAGGTGAAGACCCTTCATAAGAGGAGAGATGTCAGTCTTCAGCTATGTAACATGAACAATCATACTTTAGGATGACTAATTTTGTCCCTTTCCTAAAGGAAACCCCAGGAATGTTGGAATCTTTTGGAATGTGTAGGCAGGTGCGGCAGAGGCTGGGGAGCTCAGTGACATCTTTGTGACCTCCGTGTTATCTGCACAGCTTTGCAGAATGGCACGTTTGCAGCCCTATCCCACCGGAAAACTTTGCTATGACCATTTCTCAAGGTGAGGGCTCTAACACTTTCTCTAAATTCAACCAAGGCTGCTCAGCCTCAGGCACAAGGGAACATTTAAGCTGTGCACAGATTAAGCTTCATCAACAGGATAGACCAAGTTGGAGACCCACATGTTTCTAGCTAGGGCCTTCTGAGATGTATTTGATGCAGTTCTGCCGAGCACTGCCAGAAGGACTGAGCCACACACAGCCTAGCTGTGATCAGCTCAATGCTCTGCCCAGCTCTGGCTGGTGTCCTCACCCTGTCTCTCACCATTTCACTCTGGGTTTCTGGGATCACTTCCACAGTATCATCTACCTCAAGCCTATAGCACTTGGGTTTGGAATTTATGAAGTCTGAACTAAAGCACTCTAATTTCCCCTCATATTGGAAAGGAGAGGATTCTTAACTCTTCTTTCACTGGCATGATCAAGATGTAAGTGCCCAATTATTGATATCACAAATGAATTGAAGCACATATTTGCATTTCTAATTGAAATTACAATGACAGAATAAGTTTTGTTCATTAAATTCCAAACTTATTTGTGTTAATGCCTGAAAGACAGCTTAGCAAACCTTTCTCTAGAAGAAATAAGATATGTACAGGATGACTCACAGTGATTCTGTAATTTAATCCTCCCACCACCAGTACAGGTCAAAGCTTCTCTTCCTTTATACAGAAAAGTTGCAAATTCTTCTAGACATCCCTTAAGAAAATGAAAGATACAACTCCCCAGTCGTTGCAGTAGGCTACCTTTCATTGAAACATTTTCAGATTTGAAGCATAGCTCAGTGTAGAGGCAGACACAGCCTCATTTGTGGTGATTGCCAAGTTTCCAGAACACTGTCTAAGTCAAATCCACTATTCTGAGAAGCACCAGCTGAACAAGGCCTGAAGTGGAAACAAATTCCCTGAAGGGACATCTGTGAACAAAACCATATATTGCCAATAGACCACATGACCAGGAGTCAAGCTAGAGAAATTCACCATGGCTCAGCCGAGATGCCAGGCAGTGCCCAGTAACCCTGGGTAACCATAAGCAGAGAGCTATGAAGGAGAGACAGGCCAGGTCCCTCTTCAAGCATTTTTTTCCCTAGTACAATGGTCATCCCTGGAAGTTTAACACCCACGACGACCTGTGCCTCAATCACAGGATTAGAATTGTTGAGATGCAAAGATGCTGAGGTGAATCTATCAGAACAGAGGTAGAAACCTAAGATAAGTCTGTACACACCCATTCCTTCATTCACTCAAGGAATACCTTGCAAGGCTGCAGACTCAGCTAGTAGAACCAAAGAAGGGTCCTTGGTTCAATAGATTTAATGAACTCAACAGTAGATCCACACCACGTAGCATGCACCTGGCCACACATCAATAAGAAACAAAGCGTATCCCTCAGGACACAGGTGAACAAAAAAAACACAAGTATAAACCTTCTGGAGTACAATAGTTTTCATACAGCAGCATACGAAGCCTGGCTCCTTCCCCTGGCACTAGTGTCGGTACCTTCTTAGCCCCCAAGTCTACCAAGTTTCAGGTCAAGGATCTGGAAGATCCAGTTAGGTAGACTTAATCTAGCTAATCCTGAACCATGCTATACTATGCCAAGAATCCAAATAAGCTAAAAATGCAGCTTATTTTTCTCTTGTGGGCAGGACTTTAAGCTAGCAGGGCAGAGGGAGACTTTTACATAGAACACGATATCAAGGTGAATCCCACTACCTTTGCAGAAGTCATTACAAGAGGAACAGCCCTGTCATGAATGGAACTGGCCTGCCACACCTGCTACAGCATAGGCTGTGCAACTGTGCCCTGGAGCTAGAACCCAAACCTTGATTCTATATCCAATACATGAAACAAGGAGTTTCCCTAACTAGCCAAATCCTTCATCAACCCACTCACACAAAGAAAGAAAATCAGAGCTGGTCTATAAAGAGGACAGACTGCTAATGACCATAGGCAGTTGTGCTTGGGGCTCAACTAAGAACATCAGGAGGAGGGAAAAAGACAGCCTTGGAAGGGCCAGTCCTACAGCATGAATGTTGCTGGACCCTTAACCTCTACCCTTGACCACAGCAAAGGGAGCAATGGTGGGGAAAGACTGAACACCAGAGACAGAGGTCTCAAGATGCAGGAGCCAGTGGGGGAAGACTCCAGTGACCCAGGCCCAATCAATACTTCCCCCAGGTAGTCAATGTTATGAGCATGAAATGGAGGGAGTTTCTCTACCGGAAAAGAAAAGTAGTGAGAAACCTCACTGGAAGCACAGTAAATCCTCTGGTTTAGTAATGACTCTCATGTGGAAACAAAATCAGGTTCAGTAAGGCAGGGGTCAGAGAACAACCTAGGATGTATTCAGAGGCTGAGATAATAGAAGTGAAAACCCACAGAGGATTGCAAAATTAGAACCAAACACATTTGTGAGCAGCTTACACAGGAAGACAGTACCTGGGTTATTGCTGCCAGGACTGCAAACAAGAGAAGAGATCCACACCAGCTTATTCAACCATACACATTTCAATTAAAAGCCAGAGTCTTTTGGCTGGAATCACAATTCCACCCCACTGCCCCCCAGCTCAAGAGAGCAAAGAAAGTGGGAATGTTGGAGGGAAAAATAAATTCTGACAGAAAGATCATCAATGGCTCAATTTGAAATGGGATGACAACTGTTCTTAGAAGCGTAGTACCATGTGAAAGCGCACCTAAACTAAATGTTAAAATAGTTTCAACCTAATTTATTCCTAAGAAGCATGTTCTATAGCAGTAAGTAAAAGTTGACATCTTCTTACAAGAGCAGAAATCTGACCCATAATATGCATTACATCCCCATGTGCATTGCAAATTTCTTCAACAGTTCTAACAGCGTATTACAAGTGATATAGGATAGAAAATAGATGACATTTTAGCTGTTGCTTCAAACAGTCTCACCTCTTGCCTGTGATAGCAAGCATGAGACTTAAAAGACAAAACATCCTTTGAATATAATGATCAGTCATCTCCATTCTTTATTCTCATTCTGAGGTCTGTAATAGAAACAGACATTGCAGGAGAGTTATAGGACAAGGGTGAAAGACAAAGGGGTGTGTGAGCAGCTCTCCCAGGAGGAGAAAGTCTCCACATCACAGTAAGGCAGAGTGGGGAGCTTTTTCTGTAGTAGGCACTGAGCTTGTCTTCTGCTGAGACAAATGCAGGCAGTTGCACATTCTACTTGAATGACTGAGCTGCCCCAGGCCATGCCCTCATCCTCTCAGCTAGCTTGTTTTCCTGCAAATTTACCCCAGAAACTCAGAGGAATAGATACCTGGGGTAATAAGAAAATTGGCAGAATGTTACAGAGGTAGCAGGTTAAACTGGACTGTAGCCTCCAGGAGGGAGATTCTGAGATCGATTGCTCATGTTTCCTCCAGGCTCCCCAGCAGGGTTGAGTCTGTTACCTCCATCAGTGACCAGCTCAATCCTAAGCCCTCTTCAATGGCTGCCCTACTTTGTCACCCTTTCACTCTCCTCTGGGCTTTCTTGGATCACTTTCAAATAAGGTACCAATAAAGCAGGCAGATGAAGGATCCTCTAAATCCTCATCCAAGTCCCGAGAACCCGTGAGTGTGTTATGCTACACGGCAGTGGGGGAAAGAAGGGGAGAGATGGAACGGAGCTTGCTCATCTTGTTTGAAGGTACAGAGATTCCCTGGATTTCCCAGGGGGAGCAATGTCAGGAAAGTGCTTCCAGTGTGAAAGTGGGAGAGACAGGGAGAACTGGAGGCGAGAGTCAGGATTCCAGATGTGGTGCTCCCTGGGCAGCCAGAGCTGGTCCCACCTCTGAGGCAGAAGAGGGTCCTACACCAAAGGTTACAGAAGGAGCCACAAGGTAAGGAGTGCAGGGGTCTCTAAAAGTAGCTAAAGGCATGAAACACATTGTCCAATAGAGCAGCCCAGTTAGCAAGACAACCTTGCCAACGCCTTCATTTTTCCCAAGTGACTCCATTTTAAACCCTCTCATCTCTCTACAATAATTTATATTTAAACTCCTAATGCACTGATGACTTATACTACCATAGGAAATACAGCACCTGTGCAAAATGAAGTGTGGAACTGAAGTGGCATTGGGAAGGAGATGACCTTAAGGCAAGATACTCTAAGCCCTCTGTCACGCCTGCATAAGGGCTGCTGGAGGGCGCCTCAGATGTGTGGCAGCAGCAGCGCTGGGAAAGCACCTGCTATTTAGCCAGGTTGGGAAGGAGATATCCAAGATGTCCGAGACGTCTCCTTCCTGGGGGGAGTTAGGAGAAATCTCCACTCCAAGCTCTTGTGGTAGGTCTGAAGGCTATCAGAGGCCAGCAGACATCCGGGGGCTTAATTGTCTCTGTGTGGTGCTGTGCTTCAGTGGTCACGTTCCATGTCCACTTTCATGTTCCACTTTTGCACCTGGTCCCTCCTTTTCTTAAAAGATAAACTCAGTAATATTAAAATAAATCTTAACGTCTTTTTTTTTCTTGAGAAGTATAAAAAAGTGCTGACACATAAGGTTTTCCCCTCGCCTTGGCTACTTGAAAGTTCTGGCCCCTATCTCCAAGATACGTGACTTACTTAACTCTGTCACTGACCACCAATGCCTCGCCCTACCTATCCTGCCCCCTGCTTTGTACTCAATAAAAGTCAGAGAGCATCCAGGCACTCAGGGCCACTGCCAGACTCCTCACTTTGGCTGGCAGTGGACCCCTGGGCCCAAACTCTTTTCTCTTCTTCGGTGTCTTGTGTTTTGTTTCCACAGTTTCTCATCTCCACACCTGCAGAGAGGGGCTCGCAGGACCCTGTAAAGCTGGTCCCTACAGGAATACAACTCCTCATAGAGAGGACATCTATCAACAAACTCACATGTGACCAATATGCTACACCATGTCACGAGGAATCCAGCTACAGAAACTCACCGTGGCTCCACAGACGCCAAGCAGTGCCTAAAGAAACTTTTAGACAATTAGCTCTATGCTGTTTCACATGAAGTGACAGCAATGGTAGGTGGTAAAATATATCCTTGCAGTAATTGATTCAAGCTTCAAACTCAGTGTTCATTTGTGATGTCATACAAAATACAGCAACTGTGAAATTCTTTAGTTTCAACATTCATGGAAATCCACAACCATTCACTTTGTTTACTTTGTATTTCATATAGGAGCCCTCAGATCTGCTTGACAACCCTGGATCAAGAAAGGCCAAGAAAATTGTAACGAATCTTAGCATTCCAGGGTAGAGATATCAGAAATATTGATAGTATTCATTTAGATATCACATGTGTGAAGTACAAATGCCTACAAGAGAATATATTTAGACATGCAATGAAAGAAGCTAAATTGAAATTTCTAAGTTTGCTCTGGGCCCAGGCTATTTCCACACTGAATTCTAACACCAGCTAAAGTAGAAATGTGTGATATGCAGATTGTTTCAAATTTATGTCAGACCTCTTAAAAATGGCATTCTTTCCTAACTAGGTAGACTGACTTAGATAACTGGGAGCTTAAATTCTCCATCCTAGAGAGGATCCCATTTCAGAGTGGGCCACGAGGTCCTTGTTCATGAGCTGTAAGTCAGCACAGCTCCCACAAGGCAGAACATTCCTCACCCAGCACCCAGGAATAGTTGTCCTGACACACTGCTCGCTGAGCAGTGTGTCAGGCTTCCTCCACCCTCCATTTGAAAATGCCCAATTATTTTTATCAATAAAAGTGGGACTCTGAAATATCTAGAAACTTGTATTTGATTGAATTATTTCAGGTTCCACTTGGGACACCAAAAACTCTAGTCATTTCTACCTGGATCTTCCTGCTTATCACATCACTACCTAAATATGTGTGGCGATCTGGGCTTGACATGCCTCCAGACAGTGTGGGGGCTATGTTCCAAGTAATGACCCTTCAGGTGAAAGCAAACGCAGAGCTGGCAATTCTCTGCAGGTGAGGTGAGTACTCCACGCAAGCTTCCTCCACCCTCCCTCTATGGCAGCCACCTTCCAGGCTCTGTGAAACACTTCCTGAGAACCTAAAAATAGCAAAAGCTTGGGAAACAAGACCAGCAGCTGTTTCCCACATCACAACAGAGCCCTTTGGTTCACTCTTGGGCACCAGGAACCAGACAGCCAAGCACTTTTACACCCTGGTGATAGGAATGGTTTCAGAAACATGCTTCTTGGATTCACCTGATTGCAATCAGCACTGCACCCAGACTTTGTGGAACAATCCATTTCAGTGTTTGCACAAGGCATCAGAAGAGAGGCAAAGGTTTCCAGCACCATGCATTCTGCACTCAGTCCTTTGCCTCCTCCGGGTGAGTTTAAGCTGTTGCATCTATCATTGACCTTTCTGAGGAAGTGCCAGAGCAGATTTAAATTACCAGATGGAATGACTCGCTCCTTTCCAGGTGAAAAATCACTGAAGAAAATGTTCTGCTGAACAGTCTGTGGGGAAGAAACAGCCACTTCATGTGAGCATGGGTCACATAATTAACACCAAAGTCACATCAGTCTCCAGGTATGGAAGGAGTGTCTGGCTTTCCTCTAGAGTCCATGAGGTCCAGATGTGGAGGACATCCCATTTTCTTAGTTCTCCTTAACTTTAGAAGCCTCTGTAAGCAGGGTCACAGTGATTTAGGGCCAGTGGACCAGCCCTAGTGACACTGACAAGGCAGCCGTTCCTTGTCCAGTCATAAAGGAACGGTTTGGTTTTTAGTTCTCACCACACATGGGCACTTCCAGT